>CM055109.1:33280316-33384098 GCA_029204225.1 Diphasiastrum complanatum | reverse complement strand
TTGAGATCAATAGATCATTGTCATTGTTTCTTCCTCCATTGAGAGCATTGTTGTGTGTATTGTCTTCAAGCTATTGTGTATGATCTTAGGTGCTTTCCAAAAGTGGTAGGCTGATGTATTATGGACTGTATAATGCTATTTTGGGCCGCACTTGATGTTTATGGAAGTTTCCATTTGTGATAAATGCTTTTTGATCAAGTTCTTTGCATTCTAGGTAGCATAGAATGTGTTGCCAATTCCTAGCTTATGTAGTTTGGAGTGCAAGCATTCAAGCCAATGATCTTGGAGTTTAGATCCACTTAGGATCTGTATTTTTCACATGGTATCAGAGCTGGTTGGCTTCTATTTACAGTAAGTATTCCATTTTTGGTGATATTTGGATGTTTGATCAAGTTCTAGCATGATTTTGCATTGCTTTGTTGATCAAATCTTACTAACCTTTGTTTTGTGAGTTGAACTTGTGGATCAAAAGCATATTTCAGGTCTATTGAAGATCAGAGGCTGAAAAGAAACTATTTTGGATCAGATCATAACACCTAATCATTTGTGATTGTGAGGCTTGTGCATATTCAATATTAACAATGTTCTTTTCAATCCTATTGTTGACAATCTCCATTCTTGGATGAACACTCTCCTTAAGTGGATGAAACTTCTCCTTAAGTGGATGACAAATGCTCTTTTGAGTGAGTTGTAATTCTCCTAAAGGCTGAGCAAAGCTCCCATTTGGATGAAAGATCCCCTTTTTTGGGTGAACATATTGTAAGCTCCATTGTGAAGAGCATATTGTAAAGATTGTCATCAATTTTGGCATAAATTTTGGTGTACTTTGTTGAGCATGTAAGTAACTCTCCTTATGTAATTTGATTGGAGCATTTGCTGGAAGGTGTTAACCATTATGCAAGTGTGTTTTTAGGTTCTTAACAGGTTGAGGAACATTCTCATGTGAAGTGATCTTAGATCTACATCTAAACACCAAGATTTGACAAGATAGTGAAGCTAGTCTTGTGATTCACTAAGTGTGCTCATTCATTCACCTCTAAATCTTGTATTTATCACTTGCTAGAGTTTATAAACTTTTAGAAGTGTGGTTTACATGTGGTTTTACAGGTTGAATCAATATCTTAGTGTGTTGATCATATGTTGATCAAGTTTGTTCATTACTAGGTAATCTTGGCATCCTAGTTTTGGGTATTTTCTAAGAATGCAAGTAACTCTTCACACCATAACTTGATTTGGTCACTTGCTGGAAAGTTTGAGAGCTTAAGCAAGAGTGTGTTCAGGTTGGTTTGATTTTGTAATCCATTCTTAGTGTGTGCAAAGTGTTGCATGTGTTTCAATCTTCCTTTCTATGCTTGGAAACCATCTAGGTTCAAGATAGAAGTGTTTTAGGGTCCTAAATCTTCATAGATCTCTTTATCTATCATTTGTTGAGAGAAAAGTGAGTGCTAAGTGCTTTAGGACAAAACCTAAAAGTTGAAGAAACATTAGAATCATGGCTTCCAATGGTGGGATCATGCTAGAGTCTAGTGAAAGGTTGAGTTCATCAAACTACTCTACTTGGAAAGTGAGGATGGAGTCCTTACTTGAGTTGAATGAACTCATGGACATAGTTGCAGAAATTGAAGAGAGACCTCTCACACTTCAAGAGCAACAAAGGTTTGATAAGAAGGCCAAAAGGGCTCTTCATATCATTAAAATGAATGTTACAAATGAACTTCTCAAGGAAGTTGGAAAGTGTCAAAGTGCAAGTGAGGCATGGAATGCCTTAAAGAAGCTCTTTGAATCAAAGTCCACATCTAGGGTATTGACCCTAAGGAGACAAATATTTTCTAGTAGGCAAAGAGAGGGTGAAAGTGCTCATGCATTTATCTTGAGAGTTAAGTCCCTAAGTGATGATTTAGCATGCATTGATGAGAACATAAAAGATGGTGAAATAGTCCAAGTTATGTTGAATGGTTTGCTAAATGAACATGCTAACCTTGTGCAAAGTTTTGCCATTCAAAGAGTCTTGCCAAGTGTGGTTGACTTGCAAGAAATCTTATTGGCTGAAGAACATAGGTTGCAATCAAAGCTTGATGGTGCATCCTTGCAAGGTGGAGGTGAAGAGGCTTTCTTCACAAAAGGCAAATTCAAGGGCAAAGGTAAAGGCAAAGGGAAATGATCCAAAGGTGGTAACTTTGATCATGATGATCACTCTTCCTCTTCCTCTTCTACTAAGAACAATAAGTCAAAGTTCAAGTGCTTTTATTGTGGGATAAAAGGTCATTTTGCAAATGAATGTTATAAGAAGAAAAGAGAGCAAGGAGAGAGGCAAGGAAATCTTACAATAGATGAGGAAGAACATAACACATGTGAATCACTTGTTATGACTTCAAGTTTGTTAGCCAACATAGATGATAATGATCCTTGGTGGATTGATAGTGGAGCCTCATCTCACATGACAAGACATAAGGAATACTTTACATCCTTATTGTCTTATGAGGGAGAAGGTAACATCATCTACACTGCAAATGATGGTCAATGTGACATCAAAGGCATAGGCACTATTCCTATTTCCCTTTCAACAAATAGGAAAGCAAATCTTGAAAATGTTTTGTACATTCCTTCAATCACTAAGAATTTGCTTAGTGTAAGTCAAATGATTGACAAAGGACTTGATGTGGAGTTCATTGGAGATGCATGTTTGATAAGTAAATGTGGATCCTTGATTGCTCAAGGTAGGAGGCATGGTAAACTTTTCAAGCTTGATGCATGTGTGATCTCTAATCATGAAGGATGTATGGCTAGGGAGCAATTGACAAACCAAGAAGTTTGGCACAAGAGGTTGGGCCATCCCAACTTCAAATCTTTGGAGGTAATGGCAAAGAAAGAGCTTGTTCTTGGTCTCCCTAAAAGTCTTGTTGCAAACAATAGTGTTTGTGAACATTGTGCCTTGTCCAAATCTCATAGACTTGCTTATTCTAGATCTACTTCTAGATCTAAAGAAGTTTTTCAACTTGTGCATTCTGATATTCATTCTTCTAGTACAACTAGCAATGGTGGGGCAAAGATGTATGCAACTTTCATTGATGACTTTAGTAGGCATACTTAGATCTATCTTCTTAAAAGTAAGGATGAAGTGTTTGCTGCATTTGTCAAGTTCAAGAATGAAATGGAAAACCAATTCAATACAAAGATCAAATGCTTAAGATCTGATAATGGAGGGGAATACACCTCAAATAGGTTCAAAGACTTTTGTATAGCACATGGGATTAAGAGGGAGATGTCTAGTCCTAGGACTCCACAACAGAATGGAGTGGCCGAGAGGAAGAATAGAACCCTTTGTGAATGTGCCAAGGCAATGAGACTACATGCTAATCTTGCTAAGTCTTTTTGGGGGGAAGCTTTAGCATGTGCTAACTATCTATGTAATAGATGGACAAGTGCTTCCTTGGATGGTAAAACTCCTCATGAGGTTCTTTATGGTAGAAGGCCGAGTGTCAAGCATTGTAGGATCTTTGGATGTACATGTTTTGTCAATATCACACTTGATGATAGAACTAAAGAAGATCCTTCATCAAAGAAGGGTGTGTTTGTTGGCTATAGTGAAGTAAGCAAGGCTTACAAAGTGTACATTCCTTCTACAAAGAAAGTTGTCATAAGTAGGGATGTCATCTTTCATGAAGAGAATGTTTCCAATGTTGTTGATGTTGATGTTGATGTGCCTACTAATCATCATGATGTGCAAGATGTCTTGGATGAAGATGGAGATGCCACTCCAAAGCAAACTTCAAGGAAGACTCAAAGGCAAAGGGCTAAGCCATCAAGGCTAACCTATGATGAAAAAGGAAAGCAAGTGGTGGACAACTCTAACTTTGCTTTTCTTACCTCTTTTGATGAACCAACTTGTGTAGGTGAAGCAATTCAAAAGAAGGAATGGATCCAAGCCATGGATCATGAGCATCAAGCACTCATCAAAAGCAACACATGGAGGTTGGTAAAGCTTCCAAAGGACAAGAAGGCAATTGGTTGTAAGTGGATCTTCAAGATCAAGACAAATCAAGATGGATCAATCAACAAGTACAAGGCAAGGTTGGTGGCAAAGGGGTATGCTCAAGAATATGGTATTGACTATGATGAGACCTTTGCACCCGTGGCAAAGATGGTAACTATTCGAATCCTAATCTCTCTTGCAACTCTTTATGATTGGGATATGTGGCAAATGGATGTTACTAATGCCTTCTTGAATGGTGATCTTGAAGAAGATATTTACATGGAGCAACCCGAGGGCTATGTTTCACATGATGAGCCTAATCATGTGTGCTATCTCCAAAAGAGTTTGTATGGGCTAAAGCAAGCACCAAGGAGTTGGTATGCTAAGCTCAATTCCTTCTTACTTTCTCAAAACTTTGTTATGAGTGAGTATGATCATTCTCTCTACTTTAGATTGAATGAAAATGATATCACTTTACTTTTGATCTATGTTGATGACATTATCTTAAGTGGTGGTAACAATCTAGATATAGATGAAATCAAGATGGCACTCAAAAGAGAGTTTGAAATTCAAGATCTTGGTAAACTTCATTATATCTTAGGAATAGAGATTATTAGAACTTCTAAATCTACATTCATATGTCAAGAAAAGTATGTTAACTCTATTCTAAAAAGGTTTCATATGGAAGATTGTAAAGTTGTTTCTACTCCTATGGAATCAAATGTAAAGCTAACTACAAGAAGTAATGAAAGATCCTTCAAGGACATTACTCTCTATAGAAAGCTAATAGGATATCTTATATGGTTAACCATCACAAGACCTGATCTAAGCTTTGTGGTTGGTAAACTAAGTCAATTTATGCAAGATCCTAGTGAGGCTCATTGGAAGCTAGGAAAGAGAGTACTTAGATACATCTCGGGATCTAGAGATTTTGGCATCTTGTATGGAGGTACTACACCTAACCTTTGTGGATTTTCAGATTCAGATTTTGCAGGTGATCAAATGGATAGGAAGTCAACAAGTGCCTTTGCAATCTATCTTGGAGATGGAGTGGTCTCATGGCTATCAAAGAAGCAACCAACTATCTCTCTATCTTCCACCGAAGCCGAGTACAAGGCATTAACAACATGCACCAAGGAGATTCTTTGGATCAAGAGGATGTTATTGGATCTTCACTTGCTGGAACCAGAGAAGACTCCAATCATACTTTGTGATAACCTTTCAGCCCAAAGCTTGGCAAGCAATCCTGTTTTTCATGCAAGGAGCAAGCACATTGAGATTGCTCACCATTTTGTGAGAGATCAAGTCATTGCCAAAGAGGTGGAGCTTCAACATGTCTCTTCAAAGGAGTGTGTGGCTGATATCTTCACCAAACCATTGGGAAAGGACCTATATTTAATGCATAGATCTAATCTTGGAATGTGCTCAAAGACTATGTTGAAACTAGCATCCAATGTTGAAGAGGGAGTGTGAAAATTGTCAACATTTCCTAGCTAGTTTGAGGCCTAAATTGGCTAAAATTGTAAATAGTTTTGGTTCTGGAGTTTCACACGTGTGAACCAGGCCACAATGTTTTTATTTACTGTATTTTTTCAGTATGATGAAGTGTCAAACTTCATACCCTTCAAAATGAGACCATTTTGATGTATTTTGGTCATATAAGCCATTTTTAGCTATTTTTCCTATATAGGGAATATCTAGGGTCAAGTACCTTCTAGAGAGAGGAGAGAGAGTCATCTTCCTCATCCATAAATAGTAGGAAAGTCGTGGAGAACAGGTTGGAGAAACCTTTTGTATGCTTCATTGAGATCAATAGATCATTGTCATTGTTTCTTCCTCCATTGAGAGCATTGTTGTGTGTATTGTCTTCAAGCTATTGTGTATGATCTTAGGTGCTTTCCAAAAGTGGTAGGCTGATGTATTATGGACTGTATAATGCTATTTTGGGCCGCACTTGATGTTTATGGAAGTTTCCATTTGTGATAAATGCTTTTTGATCAAGTTCTTTGCATTCTAGGTAGCATAGAATGTGTTGCCAATTCCTAGCTTATGTAGTTTGGAGTGCAAGCATTCAAGCCAATGATCTTGGAGTTTAGATCCACTTAGGATCTGTATTTTTCACATTTACACTACATGCCATTGTAATGTGGACAATGCATGACTATCCAGGATTAGGTGAATGCTCAGGTAATCATTCAAACAATGTCTATCTTGTGTACATAGGAGTTTGTTAACAGTTAAATACAACTACTAATTCTTGACATTTACATGATATACGACAATGACTATAATTATTCTTTGACATATACTTTTGTTAATAGTGATTGATAGTATCCATTTGTTGGGCAGGCTTTCAAACGGCTGGAAAAAATGCTTGTTTTTTGTGCGGGCCAAATCTTATGGGAAGATATTCTTTTACTCTCAAAAAGTGGTTTATGAAAATCATCGTAAATACTTGCATGAAGGCCAGCTTTCCAAATACTTGTTAAAGTGAATAAATAAAATAAGGTTGTAATTTTTTAGAGGTAGCTCTATATTTGATTACAAAATAGATGTATCGGATATCTTAAAGAGTACCCGGATCCAAATTTTATTGATTTTCCATTAATTTCAGGCAACTCTAACGAAGTAATACTTAAGATAGTGTGGTTAAAAGTGTAGCAACCTAGCATTTATTTGTGTCAAAGGAATTTTTTAGGTGACTGTAAAATATAAGGGACGAAAAAAATGAGACACTAGAGTAGGTAAATGTGATTGTGTAATGTAGCTTGAACTGGTTAATAATCCATGAAGAAAATTGCATAGCACCGGCTTATTGAATTCATTAAGTTGAATTTATTTTGAATATCTATAGGACCATGAGTTGACCCTATTTGTTATTGGAAATTGTGACATTGGAATGAGAATGATACTTGGTCACATTTGTATTGTAAAGAGTCTTATTCTTAAGAGTTGGAACTCTCAGATCGTAGGAATTCAGGATTGTTAGTACCAACCAGATGGGTTGTTTATGTGACGGTAAAGCCATGTGCAGATTCTTGTTAAATCACAATTTTGTTATTGGATTATTGAAATCCATTAGGAACAAATATGAGGGTACTCTAGTACTTGGTGGAATAGATATGTGCATATCTGGTATTGGAAATCTAGATAGAGTTTTTAGATCTCTGGATTATCGGATAATGCAGTTAAAGATCCTGTTGGTGACTAATGACCTTGAGAGGACCCAGACACTCTAATTGAGACATATGGAGTAGTGCATGTACGTGCGACTGATATAGGCAGGAGGTATGCATGAAGAGTTATGATCTATTTATATTTGACCTGCATGGGGATTGCCTGGGTTCAAGCACAGGATCCTACTCTCTATATATTGAGGTAGTGACTATTTTGTCGACGACTTGGTCTAGGTTACTTGTTGACCTCTTCTCTTCTTGCTATTACATGGCATGGCTTGGGGGCCATATCCAAGAGGATTCTTCAAGAGGGATCTAGGATTGGTTGGGTGGCTTTGCTCCATAGTCTCGCTTGTTGTGTTTTCCTACATTTGAGACACTTTGGAAAAAGCAAAAAAATGCCACTCTGCATATTTGCGCACAAATCCTCATGACAGGTAAAAAATGCAAAAAAGACTGCATTTTTCCACAAGATCCCTAACAAGGAAAAAATGTGACACTGTGGTAACACTCCATGTAATTCTACAGATTGTACAAAAACACTTGTAAAACTGCAAACTATGTAAAGACATGGAAAACTCTACAGAACTAGATAAACAACAGATGAAGATTATAACCGATTATTTGATCAGTAAGAAGAATAATAATCCAACACTCCCCCTTAATCTGAATCCTTGAATGCCTTGACCTTCAAACTTAGTTCTACACAAAATCCTTTGTGTGATTCCAAACTTAATGCTTTGGTAAAAATATCAGCTGTCATATCTTGCATTCTACAGACCTCTTCGTTGAGAACTTTGCTTCTGACGAAATGATACTTCAGTTCAATGTGCTTACTCTTGGAATGAAGTCTAGTGTTGGCTGATACAGCAATGGCACTTTGACTATCACAAAATGTACATGCACTACTCCATATGTCTCAATTAGAGTGTCTGGGTCCTCTCAAGGTCATTAGTCACCAATAGGTTTCAACGTGGAATTAAATTGTGACGTGACCAATAATCTCGAACACTGGAGGGCCGGTCTACCATATTAGGACTATTCCATGTCTTTAACTGAATATGGCTGTAACAATGTGTATCGAATCAGATACTATGAGCTCTCCAAAAATATCATATTCTTTTTTTATGTTGTATCCTTGTGCTTTACAACTTGACAATCCTTGATTTCGTGATTGGTTCTCTTGCAATATTTGTAGAAGAGTTTGGTCCTGGGCTATTGTTGATGTCAATTGTGAAATTGTTGTGGTTAGAATCAGTTTGGTCAGCTTTGGTCTTATTCTTCTTCTTGGATTGTTGCCTTTATAAATACACGACATTCTGTTGTTATGTGACGAGGATTGGGTCTTTCCTTCGTACTTCTTCAGCCCTAGATCCTAGCAAATGCAAAGCATCAAAAGATGAAGAGGGTTAAGTTGTCACACATAAGTTCATTTTGATGAAAATGTATTCATCAATCAAACTCACATGCATGCTTATGAGTACACATCTAACACTACGATCTATTAACAGTAGCCACTACGACTCATTAACAGTACCCAACAAAAGATCAAGCTTACTTGTTTTTTTCTCTGTCTCTCTTTCTCTATGACAAAAATAAAAGCAATAATCAAATCCCACAATTACCATATCCAATAAACATAAAGATAGTAAGAAAATATGATAGATGGAGCAAGGAGAAGAAGAGCAAGGACATCCAATCGAAAAATCAATAGAGGTTCCACCTGTTTTAATTTGACATTAAACATGTAAAACTAATCACAAAGTACCAGTATATATTGTGGATTTTAGGGCTTTGGCCTCACATCCTATTGACCAGTTTCCACCTCCCAAATTATTTGAAATTTGAAATTTGGGGGTTCTACTGGACCATTTTCAAGCAAACCTCAAATTCTTATTGGACCTCACATGGTTCCACCTCTAAATCCTATTGGACCTCTTAGAATTCATCAAACAAAAACATTACACTTGTATACACTCTAATTGGCATGAGTTTAGCCTCTTACACTATTTTGGCTCAATAGTGGCATTACAAGTGGAAATGCATAATTTGCCATCTATGCTAAATTTGTTCCTATCAACATCCTACACCTAGATGCTTGATATAAAAAACATAAGACCCCTATATCTAACATAGATAATTTTTTTCAATTCTTCACACTCCTCCTAAAAAATTATCTAAGAAGATTTAAGCATTGATCTTGATATAACTCCAAGATTAGATCTATGCTTGATGAAAGCACTTTTGCTCAAAGGCTTTGTGAGTAGATCGGCAATACAAGAGGACGAGTTGACATGCTCCAGATAGATTTCTCCTCCAATAAGCTTTTCTCTCACAAAATGGTGTGCCACTTCTATGTGCTTGCTTCTTGCATGAAATATGGGATTATTGGCAAGAGCTTGGGCCGAGATGTTATCACACTTGATCATTGGTAGATCATTTTCCTTAATGCACTTTAGCTCCATTAATAACCTCTTGATCCAAAGCACCTCTTTGGTAGTTGTAGTGAGTGCTTTGTACTCAGCCTCACATGAAGAGAGAGATATAGTATTTTGCTTTTTGGAAAGCCAAGATATTAGATTGCCTCCAAGAAAGACAGTGTATGCACTAATAGACTTTCGATCCATCTTGTCCCTTGCAAAGTCCGAATCTGAGTAGCCAACAATGGATAGATCTTCACTTTTATAAAGTAGACCATAAACACAAGATGAAGATACATATCTTAGAATCCTCTTGGCCATATTCCAATGATGGATTTTAGGATCTTGCATAAATTGACTCAATTTGTGCACACAAAAACTTAGATCGGGCCTAGTAATGGTAAGCCAAATCAAGGAGCCTACAAGACTCCTAAAAAGTGTGATGTCCTCGAAGGATCTTTCATCACCTTTATTAGGATCTTTTACAATTTGCTCCATTGGAGTATCTATGCTCTTAGAATTTTCCATAAGAAATTTTTTCAACATAGAGTGAGCATATCTAGATTGGCATATAAAGACATGATCTTCATGAAAGTCAATTTCTAGGCCTAGGATGTAATGTATCTCTCCTAGATCTTGCATTTTAAACTCACCTCCAAGTGCTAGCTTAGTTTCATCAACTAGCTTGATACAACTTCCACAAAGAATAATGTCATCAACATAAATTAGAAGAATGACAATATTGCTATCAACAAACGTTAGATACATGGAAGGATCATAGTCACTAAGAGTAAATCCTAGTGAGATAAGAAAAGTAAGTCTTGAATACCATGATCTTGGTGCTTGCTTGAGTCCATAAAGACTTTTGAAGAGCAAGCACACTTTGAACTCATCCTTGATGAATCCTTGAGGTTGTTCCATATAGATCTCCTCCTCAAGATAACCATTTAGAAAAGCATTGGATACATCTAATTGGAAAACCTTCCACTTTAAGAAACAAGCAAGAGAAATAAGAATTCTTATTGTCACCATCTTTGCAACAGGTGCAAAGGTCTCCTCATTATCAAGGCCATGGATTTGAGCAAATCCTTTTGCACATAATCCTGCTTTATACTTGTTGATGGGGCCATCATGATTGAACTTGATCCGAAATACCCACTTGCAACCAATCACATGCTTGTTGGATGGAGGATCCACAAGCTCCCAAGTATTGTTGGTAATCAAAGCATCATACTCTTGCTTCATGGCATCATACCCCTCCTTGGTATTGAGTGCCTCTTGTACATTCTTTGGCTCTTCATGAGAGACATAAAAAACATAATTAGTGAAATCAAGATCCACTTCTTTGCCTTTGTCAACATATGAGAGCCTCTTAGGCTCGGATCTATCTCTCATGGATCTTCTTGGTGAGAAAATCTGAGGAGAGTCTTCTTCAATTCCCGACCCCATCACATCATAATTGTCTTCAAAATCAATAATAGGTGATGCATCCATAGACTTCTTGATCTTGGCATCTTCAAAAGATGAATGTTGATCTTCATGAAAGACAACATCTCTACTTTCAATAACTTGAGAAGTAGAGAGTACAAAGGCTCTATAGGCCTTCTTGGTGGAGGAGTATCCAACCATGATCCCTTTGCATGCACTAGGATCTTCCTTCT
This sequence comes from Diphasiastrum complanatum, assembly GCA_029204225.1. Lineage (NCBI taxonomy): Eukaryota > Viridiplantae > Streptophyta > Lycopodiopsida > Lycopodiales > Lycopodiaceae > Diphasiastrum > Diphasiastrum complanatum. The sequence continues at coordinate 33,372,868 of CM055109.1, read as the reverse complement.
TCCTTGTTTCCAAGGGGATATGGGCAAAGCATATGCATCCAAAAACTCTAAGGTGATCAACCTTAGGCTTCTTCAAAAATAAGATTTCATATGGTGACTTTCCTCCAAGAGCTATATGTGGGAGCCTATTGCAAAGATAATTTGCACGATTAATGGCTTCTCCCCAAAAATCTTTGGGCAAAGATGCCTCAATTCTCAAAGATTTTGCACATTCACATAGAGATCTATTCTTTCTCTCGGCCACTCCATTTTGAGATCGAGAGTAGGCACAAGAAAACTCTCTTTTAATGCCTTCAAGCTCACAAAAATATTGAAATTTATTGGAGATATATTCACCACCTCCATCACTTCTAAGAGCTTTAATCTTGAATGAGAATTTCTTCTCTACATAAGCTTTGAAAATAATGAAATGATCAAACACCATAGATTTAGAAGCAAGAAGATATATCCAAGTGAATCTTGTGTAATCATCAATGAAAGTAACAAAACAAGTGGCTCCTCCCTTGCTTGTAGTTGATGAGAAATGCACATCCAAGTGGATTAACTCCAAAGGATGCTTGCTTTTGATAGAAGGTCTTGTAAACGGCTTTTTGTGAGATTTAGCGATAGCACAAGCCTCACAAGGCTTGATCTTCTTGGAGAGTGACTTTGGCAAGCCAATAGCTTTGGCTTCTTTGAACATAGAGAGCATGGATTTGTAGTTGGGATGTCCCAACCTCCTATGCCATAATTCCTCCATAGAGAGCTTGTTCACAAGAGCAACATTACAAGCATTCACATACTCATTTGGATCTAGTTTATTGATGCCTCCAAATCTAGATCCTAATGCAAGTATCTCATCATTCTTCTTGATAGTGCACTTAGACATGTCTTGATTCACTTGACATCTACAAAAATAGCGGGTGCATATGTACTTTAGGACAACCGATACAAACTACATAGTCATTACTACATTTTATTCAAAAACAATACTTGCACTATGAGAATGAACTTCAAGGAAGAGTATTCGAGAAACTAACACTTGGAGATGTTTAACCTTAAATGTGCTAACTTGGGTACTACCAAGTGGTCAAACCTCCGGTGGAGTTAGAACTTGGATTGAAAGTTTGGGAGCAATGGTCTGATCACCAAATTCCAAGTCCATGATTCTAGGAGCAAATTGTCATGGAGCATACTCATGCATGCTTTATCCCGATGTACATGTTGTATAGAATTCAAAATATGATAATGGGACAACAAAGGAGGATATTTGAGCCATGTAAGTTTCAGTTTTATGTCCATGTAAGTTTCAGTTTTTTCCGAAAGAACATTCGGACTTGAGTTTGATTTCTAATCAACGATACTCTTTTAAAAAAATGTGTCTGATACGAGTAATCGGCTATTGTTTAAAACGTCTAACACAATGAAATGTTTAAAACATTAACTCAAGTATAAGGAGCGTTATACTTAGATAGAACTATAAAAGTGGCAAATTTTAGACCTATACATCTCTATAGGTCATAGATTGGCAGATTATAGTCGTAACATAATAGTAGTGGGATCTGAAATAGATGCAATCATCACTTTAGGGGCCCATGAACATGGACTATACACATGCATGTCTATTGTATGCACCTAGCCTACCATACAATAATATCACATGTCAACAAGGCTTAGATAAACATTCGTTCCTTAAAATGATGTTAGGGTTCTTGAGCCAAGTACACAAATGAAAATGCCTATGCATCTTTTTTCCCTACTTATTAAATTCTAAAATGGCACCATATGATTGGGAAGAGCTTCATTATGTCCATATGCTTGTGTGGGAAAGCTTCTAAGACTTATCACGTGACCAACATAGAAATTTGTTCCTTCTTTTTTGGATAGGATGGAGGTTACAGTAAAAATAATTAAACAGCAACATCACAACGGCCAACAAGCCACATTTCTTTTTTGCAGTTATGGGGTGCACCTAGTTCTATTTGTTAGCAATATCTTATGGATGCAATTTGTTATTTATGACTAAATTCACTAAACGAGTTAATTCATTTGGTATGATAGTCATTTGTTAACTCATCACATATTGTAGACATCCAGCATAGGTCATGTTTTGGGTGTTTAGATTCTTTCCACGCATATTCATCTATATTTACCTATTTATTTGTTTATTTTTTGGAATCTCACTATGTAGGATAGAGTTGGTATTTTTTGTGGCAAACCTTTTCAGGATTACCAGGTTTATGACTTAATCTTTATTAATTTTTAATTGTTTTCATGGGTTTTTATGCATCCCCAAAGGAATCCACATAGAAGTCTTAAACCTGCAAATTTTTACATTCATTACAAAAATTGTTTGGTTGATCTTTATCATTTTGAATGCAAATTGTTCTAGGATAGGCATCTAGCCAACATTTGTGAGAAATTGGCAAAAATCTAGCTTGGTATTTTTTATGATAGAAGTTTGTAAGTGAATCTCACATGTGTGGAGGATGTTCCCACATGTGGAGAATTGTAAAATAAATCAAAATGTTTGATATAGGGGTCTCATAGAATCTCATAGTCAAGCATTTAGGTGTAGGATGTTGATAGGGTCAAATTTGGCATAGATGGCAAATTATCCATTTCCACTTGTAATGCCACTATTGAGCCAAAATAGAGTAGGAGGCCAAACTTGTTCCAATTAGAGTGTAGACAAGTGTAATGCTTTTGTTTGATGAAGTTTAAGAGGTCCAATAGGTTTTAGAGGTGGAACCATGTGTGGTCCGATAGAAATTTGAGGTGTGCTTGAATATAGTCCAATAGAATTTAGAGGTGCATGGATCAATGGTCCAATAGGATTAAGAGGTGGCAAAGTGTGATCCAATCATAGTTAAGCATAGTGGTAGCTCATGAATCTACTAGTATCATTGTACTCCTCATTTTGGATCTAATTGATTTTGAGATTGAGTGGATTTTGAGTGTCATTGAATTTCTAGCTTTCTCTCTCTACCCGAGAGCTCATGATGCTTTTTCTCTCTCTACCCAAGGAGAGCAGCTTGTTTTTACTCAGATTATTTTTTGAATACTTCCCACACATGTGGTTGAGAGTTGGAAGTGATTGAATGCATGTAGTAGTGTGTTTTTGCCATAGATTCAAAGATAGATCTTGAATCTCAATTTAGTCTTGATCTTGGTGCATCTACACACCTTAGGAGAGCACAAGTACATGTAGTGGACAGTCCACACATGTGAAATTCAACATGGTATCAGAGCCTACCTAAGGTTACCATGCATTTTGATCCATCTAAGTGAAAAAATTTTCATCAATCTTGAGCTAGAAGTTGTCAAGGCCCATTTTCCTAGCTATCTTGTTCAATCTTGAATCAAAAGAGATCAAAAGGACATTGATTGGGTCTGACCTGGTATTGTATGGAATCAGGTGCTCAGACACGTGTGATGAACATCCAATTTCAGTTTGGAAGTTCTCTCTCATGCTTGATCCATTTATCTTGCTTGATAGCTTGTTTTGAAGCTATTTTTGTCTAGTTTCTGATGCAATCAGTTTCATTCCATCTGGTTGAGCTCAGAAGTTATAAGATTTTGAAGAGGGTTAGATAGGGCACCTAGACCTAGGTGGACACATTTGGTTTGGTCAAGAGATTGCTTGTTTGATCCAAAATCACAGTTGTATGCTTGCCAATCTCATCTATATGTGATCTAGGCATTGTTTTTAGATCTTAGTCATTTTGTTTCATGCAATATCATTGTATTTGAGTAAAATTTGGTTTCTTAGTGTATTTCACACGTGCTAATAGTGTTTGATCCTAAATTTGCCCATACTCCATCATTTGATGTGAAGTAGATCTAGTCTTGGAGAGATTGAGATAGCTAGTGAGAATCATCTCACAGTTTGTTGCAAGATCTTGCATAGGAGATGGTAACACACCATTATTGGATCCTATAGTGAGAGAGAAGAAACATTTTTTGTTCATCACTTTTATTTATCTTCACTTTACATGACTTCAATGAGTTCATACTTGTTGCAACCAAGTGAGAGATTGTCTACTTCCAATTATTCAATATGGAAGTTGAGGATGGAGTCCATCTTGATACTCCAAGATGTGATGGACATTGTACTTGGGATTGAGGAGGAGCCTCAAGTCCTTCAAGAAGTACAAAAATACAAGAAGAGAGCTAGGATGGCTCTCCGCTACATTAAGATGAATGTCTCTAATGAGATATTGAGGGAGATTGGTGATTGTTCTACATCCAAGGAAGCTTGGGATTGTCTCAAGTCCATCTATGAGGCTAAGAACACCTCTAGGCTCCTCACTCTTAGAGTTCAAATATTCCAAAGTAGTCAAAAGAGTGATGAGAGTGCATCTAATTATGTTTTGAGAGTCAAGGATATTCATAGGGAGCTTGCATGTATTGGTGACTCAATCAATCAAAGTGAGCTAGTCCAAGTCATTCTCAACGGCTTGAGAGATGAATTGACAACCTTGTCCAATGCTATGCCATTAAGGAGGAGCTACCAAGTTTGGAGGCCCTTCAAAGTGTGCTTATTTCTGAAGAATCAAGACAAGAGTACAAACTCTTAAGGATAGACAAGTTATCACTCAATCATGATGATGGCAAAGTTCTATTTGCCAAGCACAAAGAGAGGAGTAAGAAGCAACACCATCACTTCTCTAATGACAAAGCTAAAGACCAAGATGGAGAGGAGGAGGAGGATACCTCTCATGCTTCTACTTCAAATCTCGAGAAGAAGAAGATCAAGTGCTTTTATTGTGGCAAGAAAGGCCATTATGCCACCAATTGCTTCAAGAAGAAGAATCAACTCAATCAAGCCAACATCACCAATAAGAAAGAAGACTATATTGCAAGTGATGGAGAAGGCTCTCTTATGGCATCAAGCTTCTCCTCTTTCACCTTCAACAAGGATAACTCATGGTATATTGATAGTGGAGCATCTTCACATATGTGTGGCTCCAAGCACTTTTTTTCATCTATTTTGCCTTATGATGGAGTCAAGAAGACCATGTACTCTGCAAGTAAGCATGAGTGCAATACTGAAGGAGTAGGGATTATTCCCTTGAAGCTTGCATCTTCTAAAGATCTCTTTCTCAACAATGTTTTTTTTGTCCCAAAGCTTACAAAGAACATCTTAAGTGTTAGCCAACTTCTTGATAGTGGCTTTGATGTCAATTTCAATATTGACAATTGTGTGATCAAGAAGGATGGTGAGATCCTTGCATATGGATCAAGATTTGAAGGCACCTACAAATTGGATCCAAATGAGAGTGCAAACTCTCTTGATGTTTCTTATATGTCCAATATTTCAAAGGAGGATGATCACACAAGATGCACATATCTTCTCTCTTCAAGTATTATGGTGTATGATTATTCCTTATTATTCAAAGCATATGTTGAGAAGAAATTCTCATTGAAGATCAAAGCCTTGAGGAGTATTGGAGCTCTTGAAGGAATAGCACCATATGAAGTTTTATTCAAGATTAAGCCTAAGGTTGATCACCTTAGTGAACTTGGTAGTGCTTGCTTTGCACATATTCCCTTGGAAACAAGAAGGAAGGATGATCCAAGCTCATGGATCATGATTGGATACTCATCCATCAAGGAGGCCTTTAGTGTCTCTACACTCTCTATTTCAAAAGTAATTGTGAATAGAGATGTCACATTGCATAAAGATTCAATCTTGGAAGTGGCCGAGATCAAGGCTTCTCAAGAAGCATCACAAGTTATCTTTTTTGAAGGTATTCAAGTTATGATGGGGCCAATGTGTCAGGAGGAGTTTCTTCTTCATATGATTTCAAGAAGATCTTCAAGATGCATGGCCGAGTCTTTATGGCTCACCTTACATGGCAAAGAGGGGCACCTTTCATGTTGTATCTACTACAACACATTCATATATGCTTCTTTTCCTTTGCTTGAAATGCTATCTTGCTTCATTGAATTTTTTGGATCTCAAAGTTCAAGAAAGCTATAGTAGTTTTTGATAAATTTTACAGTTTTTAGGACAATAATGATTGTACTTTACAATCATAGAGAGTTATTGGTTGCTTAATCAATGAATCTATCAAGTTCTACACATTAGATCTTGATCTAGATTCACTACACTTGGATTTAAGCAAGAGCAATGGATCAACACATCATTTTTTAGTGAGAGCGGCTTCACACGTGTGGAGTACTGTCCACTGTACGGACTGCACCTGAAACAACAAGTACAATGATACTAGATAGCAATCATGCATAAAAATCACAAGACAAATGACTAGAAATCTCACAAAAGTGTAGAGTGCAAAAGTCTCATCAATTTTCTTAGCAAAATGATGATCCTTTTATGGATCAAGTACATCCATGAGTCTGGTACAGTCCAGCAGGCCTTCACACGTGTGAAGAGTGCCACATCACTCATATCTATCCATTTGATCCATCCTTGATCCTTATCCAATAGTTGACCTTCTAGAATATGACTAAAATCCAAAAAGCTAGTCTCCTAGAATATAGGAATATTCCCTACAAAATAGGATCTAAGGAAAATGGTCAACTCTTATCTTCTAGTACTCTATACACACATGTGAACATCCACTTGCCATGTGGGAGCATTTACTCATGCACATGCAAGGAAAAGCTAATTTGTAGGTGACTAGTCAACTTGACTAAAAACTAGTCATTTCATGTTCACACTAACTAGAATGATACAAAATCAATTTGGATATATACAAACATGAAAAGTACATCCTTTCACACATGGGAACATGCTCCACACGTGTGAAATCATATCATCAACATATTCTAATGTTTGATCAATATTTACATGAACCAATGTCAAGTGAGAAGTGACAATTTTCAACACTCCTCCTCACTTCTAACTTGGCAAATCTAGTGTACATCTATCTACAATTCCAAGAGCATATCTTAACTTAAAAAATGGATCTTTGGACAATGGTTTGGTTAAGATATCAGCTATGCATTCGGATGATGGTACATGATGTAGTTGCACTTCCTTGGATTGTACCTTCTCCCTCACAAAGTGGTGAGCTATCTCAATATGCTTTGTTCTAGCATGGAAGATAGGATTTGAAGCAATTTGTTGAGAAGCTTGATTGTCACAAAATATGTAAGGGATCTCCTCGGCCTCTAGCACATGTAGTTCCATCAAGAGTCTTCTTAGCCATAAGAGCTCTTTGGTTGTTGAAGTCAATGCCTTGTACTCGGCTTCACAAGAAGATAGTGAGATTGTATCTTGCTTTTTGGAAAGCCAAGATATCACTCCTCCACAAAGAAATGTTGCAAATGCACTAATGGACTTCCTATCCATCTTGTCACCTGCAAAATCTGAATCCGAGTAGGCTCTCAAGTGCAAGTTAGATCCTTCATAAAGTATACCAAAAAATCTAGTACTAGAAACATATCTAAGTACTCTCTTGGCACTTTTCCAATGATGAATTAAAGGAGCTTGCATACTTTGACTCAACTTTCTTACACAAAAACTTAAGTCAGGTCTAGTGATGGTTAAATAGATTAGAGAGCCTATAAGCTTCCTAAAGAGAGTGATGTCCTCAAAGGATGCTTCATCACCTTCATTAGTTGCTTTCACAACATGCTCCATAGGGGTGTCAATCCCCTTACAATCTTTCATACCAAATCTTTCAAGAATGGAAGTAGCATACTTAGATTGACTTATGAAAGTACAATTGCTACTTCTAGACACTTCTATCCCAAGTATAAACTTTAGGAAGCCTAGATCTACCATCTTGAACTCACTAGATAAGTCAACTTTTACTTTGCCTATGCCATCATCATCATTTCCTGTCATAATGATGTCATCAACATAAAGAACCAAAATGATGATCTTTCCTTCATTACATTTGAAATATAAAGAAGGTTCATAAGCACTTAGTACAAAGCCAAGGGAATAGAGAAAATCATGCAACCTAGAGTACCAAGCTCTAGGTGCTTGCTTCAAGCCATATAGGCTCTTCCTTAAGTAGCACACCTTTTGCTCCTCACCAATCTTGATGAAGCCCTCGGGTTGCATCATGTAGATTTCCTCTTCTAAGAAGCCATTCAAGAAGGCATTTGTCACATCCATTTGGTAGAGATCCCATTTGAACAAAGTAGCAATGCAAATGATTAATCTAATAGTTACAAGCTTAGCTACAGGTGCAAATGTTTCTTCATAATCCAATCCTTTTATTTGAAGAAATCCCTTAGCAACAAGCCTAGCTTTGTATTTACTAATAGATCCATCTTGATTGTACTTAATTCTATAAATCCACTTACATGCAAGTGGTTTCTTTCCTCTTGGAAGATTTACAAGATTCCAAGTATGATTTTCTTCTAATGCATCATACTCTACTTGCATTGCATCTCTCCAAACTTTAGATTTACATGCTTCTTCAAAAGATGATGGTTCTTCAATCAATGTAGCTAAAAAAGAGTAAGAGGTAGAAGATGTAGAGCCTTCCTTTTGCTTTCCCTTGTCCACATAGGTAAGCCTTGAGGGCTCGGCCTTGCTCCTTGATGATCTTCTTGGCCCCTTTTGACTTGGATCCAAATCTCCATCCTCGGGTTTGTCATGATCCTCCTCGGGTTTGTCAAGATCCTCCTCGGATTTGTCAAGATCTTCAATGCACAATGGGTTAGATCCATTTGACAAGCTCTTAGCAAATTGTGACTCATCAAAAAGTACATCCTTGCTTACCTTTACTTTCTTGGATGTAGGATCATATATCCTATATCCCTTGCTATTTTCTCCATAGCCAACAAAGATTCCTTTGAAGGAGGTAGCATCTTCTTTCCTTCTAGTCTCCAAAGGAATGTGTACATAACAAGTACATCCAAAGATCTTAAAATATTTTACATTGGGTTTCTTATCAAACAAGGCTTGATAAGGTGAGATCCCATCTATAGCACTACTAGGAAGTCTATTACACAAATAATTAGCACATGTTATGGCTTCTCCCCAAAATGAGATGGGAAGTGATGCATCAAGCCTCAAGGACTTTGCACACTCACATAGACTCCTATTTTTCCTCTCGGCCACCCCATTTTGTTGAGGGGTGTAGGAACAAGTGTATTGTAACTTAATACCATTGATCTCACAAAAGTCTTTCATTTTATTGGAGGTGTACTCTCCTCCATTATCACATCTTAGTGCTTTGATAGAAGTACTAAGTTGTTTCTCTACTAGAGACTTGAACTTAATGAAAGCTTCATAAACAAGATTTTTCTTTGATAGTAACTCAATCCATGTGAATCTAGTACAATCATCTATAAAAGTTACATACATCAAGGCACCTCCATTACTTGCATGTGAAAAACTATGTACATCAGAATGTATGAGATCCAAGGGAGAGAGAGATCTTGATGAAGATTTCTTGTAAGAAGATTTGTGTGACTTTGCAAGGCCACATGCCTCACACATTTTTCCACACTTCTTGAAAGCTCTTGGTAGGCCGAGAGCTAGTTCCTTGCTTGCCATTGACTCCATAGATTGAAGATTAGGATGGCCTAATCTCTTATGCCAAAGCTCCACTTGAGTTAGCTCCTCCCTAGCCAAGTTCACACTTTCACTTGCAACATTAGCATCCAACTTGAAAAGTCTACCTTGCTTAATGCCACTAGCTATGCACTTATCATTTTTCAAGATGGAACAAACTCCATTCTTGAAATGTACATCTAGTCCATTGTCCATTAATTGTCCTACACTAAGCAAGTTTCTTGAAATGGTAGGAACATACAAAACATTATCTAGATCTATCCTTTTAGATGTGCCTAAACAAAGAGGTATAGATCCTATGCCATCTATCTTGCATGCTTGATCACTAGCAGTGTATATTGACTTCTTAGAGTCATTACAAGATAGAAGAGTAGAAAAATAATGCTTGTTAAAGGACATGTGGGAACTAGCCCCACTATCTATCCACCATGTGTCTTGACTTGAAGTTGGTGTAGATGCAACCATTAAGGATGTGTTGAATCCATCCTCATATTCTTCCTCTTGAGCAATGTTCCCTTGATCTCCTTTGGCTTGTTGATTCTTCTTCAAGTAGCATTCTGAGGCAAAGTGTCCTTTCTTTCCACAAAAGAAACACTTTAGTTTTGCCTTGTTCTTCACTTTGCCTTTGGAGGTAGATCCTCCATTCTTCATCTCGGCCTCCTTGCCTTGATTTTTCTTGAATGGATTTTGCTTTTTCTTGCCTTTAGATGTAAAGTTAGCTTTCTCCTCTCCTCCATTAAGTGACATGCTATCCATTCTTGTCTTGAGGTGTAGAAGCCTACTCTCCTCGGCCACAAGAACATTGTGCAACTTTTCAATGGATGGAAGAGAGTCTTGAATGGCAAATGATTGGACTAAGTTGGTAAACTCATCACTTAGACCATTCAAAATGATTTGTACTAGTTCTTGATCTTGGATCTTCTCTCCTATTGCACTTAACTCCTTGTTAAGAGATTTGATCCTAAGAACATACTCTTGTCCACTCTCTCCACTTCCTTTCATGCTTTGGAAAACTTGATTTCTTAGCATGAGGATTCTTGAAGTATTGTTGGATTCATAAATGCTCTTTAATGAATCCCAAGCCTCTTTGGATGAGGTACAAGAAGACACCTCTTTCAAGAGGTCATTGCATACATTTAACTTTATGCAATGTAGAGCTAATCTTGCTCTCTTCTTGTATTTGGCTTGTTCTTGGGGAGTTTGAGGCTCTTCCTCTACTCCTTGAACTATGTCATATAGATCATGGATCACTAGGAGTGATTCCATTCTCACTTTCCAAATGGAATAATTTGTGGAAGTGAGTCTCTCACTTGATTCCATCAAATATCCACCCATGGATGACATTTTAGAATGAATGCTCTTTTAAAAATCACAAAGATTTTTGAATTTTAAAAGATCTATGAAGTGGCCTAAAGCTTACTAGAATGCCTATAGGCTTGTCTCTATCAAACTAACACACAAGCTTGAATGATACTCAAAGATCTTACCAAAAATTTCTAGCTTTCACTCTCACAAAAAAAAAATTGCTTTACACTTTTCTTAGAGATTTCACTTCAACTAAGGATCTGAACAAATCAGCCTCTTAGATCTGATCTTAGACTCTAAAAAGAAATGCTTCAATGATCCAAAACACTATTTGGTCATAGGCATTAGTTAGAATGAATCTAGATCAATACTATGCTTCAAAAAGCACCAAAAATGAACTAGTATTGTGATTTTGGGACCAAAAAACACAAAGTAACTTGAATTGAAAGTTGCTGTACGGTTTTACACGTGTGAAAAGTACATACACAGCCTCCAAGTCGTTTTGATCCAAATGATTACAAGCTATCACTCTAGAAGAACTCGCCCTCACTAGTATTGGCCAAAAAACAAATTTTGCCAATGATCTTTACAAGATTTATGATTCAATGATCACTCTCTTACTTAGCTCTGATACCATGATAAATTTTACAGTTTTTAGGACAATAATGATTGTACTTTACAATCATAGAGAGTTATTGGTTGCTTAATCAATGAATCTATCAAGTTCTACACATTAGATCTTGATCTAGATTCACTACACTTGGATTTAAGCAAGAGCAATGGATCAACACATCATTTTTTAGTGAGAGCGGCTTCACACGTGTGGAGTACTGTCCACTGTACGGACTGCACCTGAAACAACAAGTACAATGATACTAGATAGCAATCATGCATAAAAATCACAAGACAAATGACTAGAAATCTCACAAAAGTGTAGAGTGCAAAAGTCTCATCAATTTTCTTAGCAAAATGATGATCCTTTTATGGATCAAGTACATCCATGAGTCTGGTACAGTCCAGCAGGCCTTCACACGTGTGAAGAGTGCCACATCACTCATATCTATCCATTTGATCCATCCTTGATCCTTATCCAATAGTTGACCTTCTAGAATATGACTAAAATCCAAAAAGCTAGTCTCCTAGAATATAGGAATATTCCCTACAAAATAGGATCTAAGGAAAATGGTCAACTCTTATCTTCTAGTACTCTATACACACATGTGAACATCCACTTGCCATGTGGGAGCATTTACTCATGCACATGCAAGGAAAAGCTAATTTGTAGGTGACTAGTCAACTTGACTAAAAACTAGTCATTTCATGTTCACACTAACTAGAATGATACAAAATCAATTTGGATATATACAAACATGAAAAGTACATCCTTTCGAACATGGGAACATGCTCCACACGTGTGAAATCATATCATCAACATATTCTAATGTTTGATCAATATTTACATGAACCAATGTCAAGTGAGAAGTGACAATTTTCAACAGTTTTGTATGATGCTTATGGTATGGACATGCTTCTTGTCATTATTGACTTAGATGTGTTTCCAATACTTTTTGAAAGCAAGATATTGTATTGTCAAAAGTATGCTCTTGATTCTAGTAAGAACAAGATTGAGCTTGGTACTCACTTTTTTAAAAATCATGTTTTCACATGTTTTGAGGCAAATTGTAAACTCCTCTTGAGATTAAGTGAAGCATCCAAAGTGGAAACTTACATCCTTCAGAGAGTAACTAGCCTTAAAAAGATCAAGATAGTCTTTGATATCAAGATTAGATACATTATGGATATAGTTCATTGTATGTGGACTAGTCAAGCTAGAAAGCATAATCTTGATAATCATCATTGTTTCACATCTTATGATCTTGATCTCCATGATCCTTATGAGGCTTGGAAGCCTCAGATTTCTCTATTTATGGTGCATCCATCATGCAAGTGGAACTTTCAAATCAAATATCATCATCAAGCATGGAGGAAGCCCATGATCATAGTGGCATATTGGTGGAGCACTCTTCAAAGGCATTGGCAAGAGATCTTATCATGGATATGGTGAGGGTGCTGCTATGATGGATCCCTTGGCTGATCTTCACTTCTTATGCATACCAAAGGATCCACTCAAAAAGATTTACAAACTTCTCAAGTGATCTAGTACCTTTCCAAGCTATTTTTTGAGGAGGAGTGTGAGAAATTGGCAAAAATCTAGCTTGGTATTTTTTATGATAGAAGTTTGTAACTGAATCTCACATGTGTGGAGGATGTTCCCACATGTGGAGAACTATAAAGTAAATCAAAATGTTTGATATAGGGGTCTCATAGAATTTCATAGTCAAGCATTTAGGTGTAGGATGTTGATAGGGTCAAATTTGGCATAGATGGCAAATTATCCATTTCCAATTGTAATGCCACTATTGAGCCAAAATAGAGTAGAAGGCCAAACTTTTTCCAATTAGAGTGTAGACAAGTGTAATGCTTTTGTTTGATGAAGTTTAAGAGGTCCAATAGGTTTTAGAGGTGGAACGATGTGTGGTCCAATAGTAATTTGAGGTGTGCTTGAATATAGTCCAATAGAATTTAGAGGTGCATGGATCAATGGTCAAATAGGATTAAGAGGTGGAAAAGTGTGATCCAATCATAGTTAAGCATAGTGGTAGCTCATGAATCTACTAGTATCATTGTACTCCTCATTTTGGATCTAATTGATTTTGAGATTGAGTGGATTTTGAGTGTCATTGAATTTCTAGCTTTCTCTCTCTACCCGAGAGCTCATGATGTTTTTTCTCTCTCTACCCGAGGACATCAGCTTGTTTTTACTTAGATTATTTTTTGAATACTTCCCACATGTGTGAGTGAGAGTTGGAAGTGATTGAATGCATGTAGTAGTGTGTTTTTGCCATAGATTCAAAGATAGATTTTGAATCTCAATCTAGTCTTGATCTTGGTGCATCTACACACCTTAGGAGATCACAAGTATATGTAGTGGACAGTCCACACCTGTGAATTCAACAACCTTTGAAGGCCTAGGGAACCTTCGCTAGTCCTATTTTTAGTTTTTGATTTTCTAGATCAGGTCTCTGTCAAAATTTGGATCAAATCTGATATATTCTGATTTAGATTCTGAGAGATTTATCATTTTTGAGATGTACCGATTGATCGAATTTTGAAAAGTTTTTCATAGAATCAGATTCTTGAAAAGTGGAATAGATTTAGCAAATCTGATCTGAGATAGTTTTTTGATTGAAAAATCTAGATCCAATCTCATTATCTATTTGATCTAAATATGTAAAGATGGCTGCCCCTGGAGGTGCTCCATAGGAAGTCGATTCAATTATTGTTAGAAGAGCATCCCAATTGGATCTATCCAAATATAATGGGTTAACAGATCCAGTTAGATTTCTTCAGGACTATGCTAAATCCTGTGAAGTCTATGGCGAGATTTATTCTCAAGATAAACTTAAGCTGTTTCCTATGGCCTTAATAGGTGCAGCACAAGATTGGCATTATAATCAAGATGAAATGATTTGTACAGATTGGGAGGTTATTAAACGAGCCCTCATCAGACGATTCAAGCTGCGGAAGTTTATGGAAGACCCTTTCCTACTTTTAAGTAAAATTAAAATAGGAAAGCGGAAAATGGTTCAAGATTACATTGAATGGGTGAAACGTCTCAGACCTGAATGCGAACCTGAGCTGATTAACGAGAATGCCATGATTATGTGGTTTTGTCAGGTCTACCTAAACGGATCAAACGTGAGCTGAAACACCATAATGAATATGCACTCTTGCAAAATGCTATGGACGATGCAATTCGGGAGGAGGATGAAGATTCAGATGATGAGCCGAATATCAGTATATTGCCATATACAGCAAGGCAGACCCATATGACATCCACCACTATTGCATCAACGAATGCCAACGTTACTGCAGAAATGATGCTCAATGAGTTTGATAAACTTGGGAAGAACCAGCAAAAACAGATGGAAAAGTTGCAGTCACAATTTGATGAGAAGATCAAAGCATTGGAAATTTTCCACGGACAAGCGAACAAGGAACCTGAGAAGTTTGCAAAGACTTTTCCTACCAGGGAAAATGTCTGGTGTTCTATTTGTACAGGAAATTTGACAGTGAACGAGTGTCCTCGATTGAAAAAATGAATGGAAATCAGTGTTTGCCATCTGTGTAATTCACCTGACCATGAGACTGCTTTGCGCAACTTCAACCCTTGAATAATTCATCAACGATATGCACAAATGGGATATCGAGAACCACAGTATGGAGGAAATCCAGCAGCAAGACCTCGACAACCTGCTCTTGGATACCCGAAACGTTTAACTTTACCTACCCCACCAAAGCACTCTGCTCCTCCTGCCAATTTGATGGAACCTGAACCTTACGGAAGTGCTGAGCAATGGAATTATGGAAATGATCAAGCAAGTGAATCTTTAGGTGGATCTTCAAGACAGTATGATATTTATGTTGCCGCTCAACAATAAGCCTCTATAAATTGGACCAGAGCACCACTTGGATGCTTTACATGCGAAGAAAATCACAGAGTTGTAGAATGTCCAAATAAAGAGAAATTTATACCATCTTGTTGTGATTGTGGTTATGGGCATTGCTATAAAGACTGTCCAGCAAGCAGGCAGTCATCATAACCATGAATTACTATTCACCATACATTGCATATCATGAATCTATCATAATCTACCTATGACTAATAATGCCTTGATCTCCAACCAATGATAATATTACATTTAGTGTTATATCAAGAGATTGCAACATATATGAGTAGATTATCACAACAAGTACACTAATATCACATGTCAACAAATACAATAATATCACAAGTCAACAAGGCTTAGATAGACACTCATTTCTTAACATGATGTTAAGGTTCTTGACCCAAGTACACAAATGAAAAGGCCTAAGCATCTTTTGTCCCTATTTATTAAATCCTAAAATGTCACGTAGCATAGTAAAATAGTAACATATGATAAGGAAGAGCTTCATTATGACCATATGCTTGCTCTTGTGTGTGGGAAAGCTTCTAAGACTTATCACATGACCAACATAAAAATTTGTTCGGTCTTTTTTGGATAGGGCAGAGGTTACAGTAAAAATAATTAAACAACAACATCACAATGGGCAACAAGCCACATTTCTCTTTTACGGTTTTGGGGTGCGCCTAGTTCTATTTGTTTGCAATAGCTTATGGTTGCAATTTGTGATTTATGCCTAAATTCACTACACGTGTCCAACAAGTTAATTTATGTGGTATGACAATCATTTGTTAACTCATCAAAGATTGTAGACATCAAGCATAGGTCATTTTTTGGGTGTTTAGATTCTTTTCACACACATTCATCTATGTTTACCTATTTATTTTTTCCTTTTGCAAATGTCTGTTTATTTTATGGAATCTCACTACATAGGATAGAGTTGGTGTTCTTGTGGCAATCCTTTTTTGGAATACCAGGTTTACGACTTAATCTACAAAGTTTAGTTTTTAGTTGTTAACGTTTGGGAAATATATATCTTTTGATGACTCATTATTAATGGTTTTCATGGCTTTTTATGCATCCCCAAAAAAATCCTCATAGAAGTCCCAAACCTGCAAAAAATATAATAATTCATTACAAAAAAAAATTGGTTGTTTTTTAATCTTATTTGAATGCAAATTGTTCTAGGATAGGCATCTAAGTGATGGTGCAATTTTGCGGACTCTCAAATTCAATAAGATTCACATGATGATTCCAACAAGAATTCTTTTGATTAATCTAAATTGAAAAGGGGTGCCATTTATATCACTAAATAGTAATTACAATTTCACCCTAAATGCCATTCTATTTCATTCTAAATAACTTAAACTAATACCAAATTAGAGAATGATTGTAAAGTACAAAGTTTGTGGAGCCGTACTTTGTCATAAATGGTACATTTAATGTGCAGTTTAGATTTTTTGTATATGATATAGATGTTTAAATGAGCTAACTTTGAGTTGGCTTCCAGCACTCTTGACGAAGCTTTCAGTTGGTTAAGTCTGATGTAAGTCAGACCGCTTGCTTGGAAAGGATGTTACACTTACTTGTATGTATTCGTGGTGAGTCTTAGTACTACACTTCCAACTGGTGCCAATTCAAAATGTTGTAATACACGTAACAACAATTGATCCTTATCATTCACAAATCTTGACACCAAATGTGGTGTTCACCCCATCAACATGATGTGAATGTATAACTGTTGGAGTGTTTATAGATATCGAGGAAACCCTAGCTAGATTATTCATTTATAAGCAATTAATAAGTGAGAGGGATTTGACACCTGTCTGTGTAAGTCCAACCCGAGGATGACATAGTTATTTGATTAGTTAAAAGTTAATAACATGACTTGAGGCCTTTTTGCAACAATTAAATGTTGTTAGGCCTAATAGTCAAGTTAGTGAATAAAAAGATGTTCCTCCCAAATTCAAATTTAAAATAATTTGGGAGGTGGAAATTGGTCAATAGGATGTGAGGCCAAAGCCTAAAACTCCACTATATATAGTGGTACTTTGTGATTAGTTTTACATGTTTAATGTCAAATTAAAACAAATGGAACCTCTATTGATTATTCAATTGGATGTCCTTGCTCTTCTTCTCCTTGCTCCATCTATGATATTTTCTTACTATCTTGATGTTATTGGATATGGTAATTGTGGGATTTGATTATTGTTTTTATTTTTGTCATAGAGAAAGAGAGACAGAGAAAAAAAAAAAGTAAGCTTGACCTTTTGTTGGCCTAGTGTTAATGGGTCGTAGCGGCTACTGTTAATAGATCGTAAAGTTAGATGTGTACTCATAAGGATGCATGTGAGTTTGATTGGTGAATATGATGTCATCGAAATGAACTTATGTGTGACAACTTAACCCTCTTCATCTTTTGATGCTTTGCATTTGCTAGGATCTAAGGTTGAATAAGTACGAAAGAAGACCTAATCCTCGTCACATAACAAGAGAATGTCATGTATCTCAAAAAGCAACAATCCAAGAAGAAGAAGAAGACCAAAGCTGACCTAACTGATTCTAACTGCAACAATTGCATGATTGACATCAACAATAGCCCAGTACCAAACTCCTCTACAAATACTGCAAGAGAACCAATCATGAAATCAAGGATTGTAGAGTTCTTAGGCACAAGAAAGCGAATAAGAGAATGCAGCAGCAAAAAAGAAGCTATGATATTTTCAGAGAGCTCATAGTATCTGATTCAATATACATTGTTATGGCCATATTCAGTTATAGACATGGAATAGTCCTAATATGGTAGACCGGCCCTCTGATGTTCAAGGTTATTGGTCATGTCGAGATTTAATTCCATGTCAAGGCCTATTGGTGACTAATGACCTTGAGAGGACCCAAACACTCTAATTGAGACATATGGAGTAGTGCATGTACGTGTGACTGATATAGATAGGAGGTATGCATGAAGAGCTATGATCTATTTATAGTTAACATGCAGGGGATTGCATGGGTTCATGCACATGATCCTACTCTCTATATATTGATGTAGTGATTATTTCATTGACGACTTGGTCTAGGTTAATTGTTGAGCTCTTCTCCTCTTGCTAGTATATGGCATGGCTTGGGGGCCATATCCAGAAGGATTCTCTAGGAGGGATCTAGGACTGGTTGGGTGGTTTTGCTCCATAGTCTCTCTGGCTGTGTTTTCCTATCCTCATCTTAGGGGTTTTCCCTCGTGGCCTTTACATTGCTTAATAAACCTCTAGAAAATTTGATTTTTGTAGAGGTTCAGTGCAAAGAGAAGTTGTCGAAGGTCGCAATACTACTAGCAACCCTATTAAGAAGAGAGAGTAACCCTGACATTTGTTTCTAACATGCAAGCTAAGAAACCCTTCTGCTTGCTGCTCACCCACGAACTGGTTCATTCAATTGAAAAATGAGTGGAATGCTATTCGGATGTCTAGAAGTCGGTCATGATTGAATCTGTGTTGATTTTTGTATCAGCCCTTATGTTGAATCTCTAGTGATTTGATTTGTCAGGGCTGTGAATACAAAGATATCTAGAATCAATGCACTTCCATACGAGCTGTTGGAAGACACGAACTGATTTGGAAATGTTCATTTCCTTGAAACGGATGGACATGAGGAAGCATGCTAGAAGTGTGCTAGTGAAGCACTGTGGAAGGCTACAAATCAGCGTTATATTTTGTGAGTTGTATGTTGTACATATACTCCAGTATCTTCCAATGATAAAGTATGGTTTTGGAATCCTGTAAATTATGATTGACGAATCATAAGATTCTAAATGTTTATGATTGACGAATCATAGATTGATACTTAAAGGTCATTTGAAGATTATAAGGAGATGGAAGGATTCTTAAGATATTGAGTAATTCTTAATCAATTGGGTGAGTCAAGGTTTTAGGTCTGTTGGTTGAACTCTAAATTTCTTTACGCTGGCACATACTTGAGATTGTGTGGATCTCACAAGCATTTTCATTAAGTAAAATCTGCTTACCTTACTGATTGTAGTCTATAAGTGCTCGTCGTACAATAGGGGACAGATAAATCTATTAAATATGGATAATTGCTGATATCTTGCATGTGATGCTAAGAATGGGGTTGTCAACTCATTACAGTAACTGCAGTACTCTGGATTGAGTTATAATTTTCTGAGACTTGATGGATCTCCTAGAGATTTTAGATGACTAAGTTGTGGTATTCTAGAATATTTGGATATTCTAAGCATATTTGTACCAAGAAGCATTATTTTTTGCAATAAATTGGAATAGAATTTCTTTAGCTTTTGGATTTGATTTCTGAAATAAAGTAAAATCACCCAGTGTTTCATGTAATAAATTTTTTTGGATAAGATCAATCCTTTTGGAGGAATTATAGCTTAGTGATCCTTGGGATTTGAGTTAGTATTCATGAGTAGAGGCAAGCAATATAAAAATTGTTGCATCTCAAAGTACTTATTCGTTTGAAAAGATCAAACTAAAAATAATGATTCATGGGTAGGATTTGAAAGCTTCAGGGATAATTTCATGTTTTCTTTTTCTCGTTCTGAGGACAGAACCTATTTAAGGGAGGAAGAATGTTACGGCCATATTTAGTTACAGACATGGAATAGTTCTAATATGGTAGACCGGCCCTCTAGTGTTCGAGACACATGCACCATCATGGATAACAAAATCTATAGAAATTATCCTTACAAACAAATAATGAAATTTGTAATCTTGAGTCATGAATATGCACTCAAGTAATGTCATATTTACAAAGGCAAGACTAGCCCCATGTCATGATATCTCATCACCCAAGCCTTCACTTGGCAAGAGGCAAATGCAAACCAAGTCATGAGTGAAAGGTAGACACTTAAGAACATGTGTGACAATAGATCAATTTAAGCAACAAATATTAAAGAGCTCAACCATGAAGCAAGAATCTCCAAGTACATCCAAGCCATTTGCTATGATTGATTATTGTGTGATGTGCATTGCATGATACGATCTGAAGATTTAGTATAAGGTTAGTACTTGTGGTGCTAGCTTATTTTTTATGCATAGATAAAGTGTGATTGATATTGCATGAATTGTAGGATCATCAACTGATATGTGAATACATCATGCATGGTTAAAGGTTTTATAATATGCTAACTTTCATGTTCAAACCTATAATAAATATATGATAATTACGCTTGTAAACATCAAATCGTATGAAAAATTAGTTTCATTAATTTGGTTCAATTTTCTTTTTTGCTTATTAAATGAAGACACTTTTCATGGTAAGCTATATGTTTTAGTTCCAACCCATAATAAAATTCAGGACTTAAGAAAATTATGGAGTGTGAATGCCTAGAAGTTCACATGTTTTGACAAATGGGAACACGGTTAAAAATAGGGTCTATAACTAATTGCATCAATTGCAAAATCTGTATCACTGTATTGCATACAAATTTCTACATAAACATTTCAGAAAGAACATATAATACACTACAATTTCAATGCATTTGCTATTGAAGGTCTCCTTGAGATCGATGCAAACGACAACTGATAATATTACTGTTTGAAAGTTGTCCTTTTAATGAGTTCTACCTTGTCTAACCACTAACCAACGTCATTGCTAAATGGGACATGTATACCACCTCGGTTCTTAATTACTACTTATACTAGCACCCAACGGCCCAACTTTTCTTTTCATGCTATCTTTAATGACCATAATAATGCTATCACTTCAACCCCCTCACATTGTACGTCCGAATCGGCTCGCAACACCACAAAACCGCAAAACACTGCACAACTGCAACAAACCTGCTAATGCATTACCAATCATTATCTAACACAAAGTTTGGTAATCTCCTTCCAAAACATATATATTAAAAAAAATTCCATTATTGTTGCCCTCGTAATCCAATTTTTGTTTCCTTCTTTTCCTTTCCCATAAAATTCCTCTTTGCTTTTGTTGAATTTCACATGTGTGGACTGTCCACTACATGTACTTGTGATCTCCTAAGGTGTGTAGATGCACCAAGATCAAGACTAGATTGAGATTCAAGATCTATCTTTGAATCTATGGCAAAAACACACTACTACATGCATTCAATCACTTCCGACTCTCACCCACACGTGTGGGAAGTATTCAAAAAATAATCTAAGTAAAAACAAGCTGCTCTCCTCAGGTAGAGAGAGAAAAAGCATCATGAGCTCTCATGTAGAGAGAGAAAGCTAGAAATCCAATAACTCACAAAATCCATAAAATCACCAAATCAATTAGATCCAAAATGAGGAGTACAATGATACTAGTAGATCCACAAGCTACCACTATGCTTAACTATGATTGGACCATACTTTGTCACCTCTTGATCCTATTGGACCATTGATCCATGCACCTCTTAATTCTATTGGACTATATTCAAGCACACCTCAATTTCCTATTGGACCTCACAAGGTTCCACCTCTAAATCCTATTGGACCTCTTGGAATTCATCAAACAAAAGCTTTACACTTGTCTACACTCTAATTGGCACGTGTTTAGCCTCTTACTCTATTTTGGCTCAATAGTGGCATTACAAGAGGAATGCATAATTTGCCATCTATGCCAAATTTATTCCTATCAACATCCTACACCTAGATGCTTGATGTAAGAAACATAAGACCCCTATATCTAACATAGATAATCTTTTTCAATTCTTCACACTCTCCTAAAAAATTATCTATGAAGATTTGAGCATTGATCTTGATATAACTCCAAGATGAAAGTACTTTTGCTCAAAGGCTTGGTGAGTAGATCGGCAATACAAGAGGACGACTTGACATGCTCCAAATAGATTTCTCCTCCAATAAGCTTTCTCTCACAAAATGGTGTGCCACTTCTATGTCTTGCTTCTTGCATGAAATACGGGATTATTGGCAAGAGTTTCGGCCGAGATGTTATCACACTTGATCATTGGTAGATCATCCTCCTTGATGCACTTTAGCTCCATTAATAACCTCTTGATCCAAAGCACTTCTTTGGTAGTTGTAGTGAGTGCATTGTGCTCGGCCTCACATGAAGAGAGAGATATAGTATCTTGCTTTTTGGAAAGCCAAGATATTAGATTGCCTCCAAGAAAGATAGTGTATGCACTAATAGACTTTCGATCCATCTTGTCACTTGCAAAGTCCGAATCCGAGTAGCCAATAATGGATAGATCTTCACTTTTATAGAGTAGACCATAATCACAAGATGAAGATACATATCTTAAAATCCTCTTGGCCATCTTCCAATGATGGATCTTAGGATCTTAAATAAATTGACTCAATTTGTGCACACAAAAACTTAGATCGGGCCTAGTAATGGTAAGCCAAATCAAGGAGCCTACAAGACTCCTAAAAAGTGTGATGTCCTCAAAGGATCTCACATCACCTTTATTAGGATCTTTTACAATTTGCTCCATTGGAGTATCTATGCTCTTAGAATTTTCCATATGGAATTTTTTCAACATAGAGTGAGCATATCTAGATTGGCATATAGAGACGTGATTTTCATAAAAATCAATTTCTAGGCCTAGGATGTAATGCATCTCTCCTAGAACTTGCATTTTAAACTCACATCCAAGTGCTAGCTTGGTTTCATCAACTAGATTGATACAACTTCCACAAAGAATAATGTCATCAACATAAATTAGAAGAATGACAATATTTCTATCAACAAACTTTAGATACATGGAAGGATCATAGTCACTAAGAGTAAATCCTAGTGAGATAAGAACAGAATTAAGTCTTGAATACCATGATCTTGGTGCTTGCTTGAGTCCATAAAGACTTTTGAAGAGCAAGCACACTTTGGACTCATCCTTGATGAATCCTTGAGGTTGTTCCATATAGATCTCCTCCTCAAGATAACTATTTAGAAAAGCATTGGATACATCTAATTGAAACACCTTCCACTTGAAAAAACAAGCAAGAGAAATAAGAATTCTTATTGTCACCATATTTGCAACGTGTGCAAAGGTCTCCTCATAATCAAGACCATGGATTTGAGCAAATCCTTTGGCACATAATCTTGCTTTATGCTTGTTGATGGTTCCATCATGATTGAACTTGATCCAAAATACCCACTTGCAACCAATCACATGCTTGTTGGATGGAGGATCCACAAGCTCCCAAGTATTGTTGGTGATCAATGCATCATACTCTTGCTTCATGGCATCATACCACTCCTTGGTATTGAGTGCCTCTTGTACATTCTTTGGCTCTTCATGAGAGACATAAAAAACATAATTAGTGGAATCAAGATCCACTTGTTTGCCTTTGTCAACATATGAGAGCCTCTTAGGCTCAGATCTATCTCTCATGGATCTTCTTGGTGAAAAAATCCGAGGAGAGTCTTCTTCAAATCTCGACCCCATCACATCATGATTGTCTTCAAAATCAATAATTGATGATGCATCCATAAATTTCTTGATCTCGGCCTCTTCAAAAGATGAGTGTTGATCTTCATGAAAGACAACATCTCTACTTTCAATAGCTTGAGAAGTAGAGAGTATAAAGACTCTATAGGCCTTCTTGGTGGATGAGTATCCAACCATGATCCCTTTGCATGCACTAGGATCTTCCTTCTTCCTTGTTTCCAAGGGAATATGGACAAAGCATAAGCATCCAAAAACTCTAAGGTGATCAACCTTAGGCTTCTTCAAAAATAAGATTTCATATGGTGACTTTCCTCCAAGAGCTATATGTGGGAGCCTATTGCAAAGATAATTTGCACGATTAATGGATTCTCCCCAAAAATCTTTGGGCAAAGATGCCTCAATTCTCAAAGATTTTGCACATTCACATAGAGATCTATTCTTTCTCTCGGCCACTCCATTTTGAGATCGAGAGTAGGCACAAGAAAACTCTCTTTTAATGCCTTCAAGCTCACAAAAATATTGAAATTTATTGGAGATATATTCACCACCTCCATCACTTCTAAGAGCTTTAATCTTGAATGAGAATTTCTTCTCTACATAAGCTTTGAAAATAATGAAATGATCAAACACCATAGATTTAGAAGCAAGAAGATATATCCAAGTGAATCTTGTGTAATCATCAATGAAAGTAACAAAACAAGTGGCTCCTCCCTTGCTTGTAGTTGATGAGAAATGCACATCCAAGTGGATTAACTCCAAAGGATGCTTGCTTTTGATAGAAGGTCTTGTAAATGGCTTTTTGTGAGATTTAGCAATAGCACAAGCCTCACAAGGCTTGATCTTCTTGGAGAGTACCTTTGGCAAGCCAATAGCTTTAGCTTCTTTGATCATAGAGAGCATGGATTTGTAGTTGGGATGTCCCAACTGTGAAAGTACTATACTTTAGGACCATAAATGGATCTACAAAAGATCCACAAGAGTGATTGGATGCTTGCTTAACAATCTATCAAAAAACTAGACACAAAAAAATTGATCTAGATTGGCAATTTGACAAACAACAAGCATTAACAATCAAAAGCATTGATAAACATTGAAATCCGAGACCACACGTGTGTACTACAGGCTGTAGTACGGCCTTCAACCTGAGAAACAAGTAGAAATCGATTTGGTTTCATTTGGATCACAAAAACTCAATGTACATAGTGAACTAGCTTGAGATTGCCAATGAGCTCCAAAAATTTTCTATCTTCTCACTATGGAGAGAGGGAATACATAGCAAATTCGACTTCCTTCTTGAAGTTAGGTGGATTTCTAGAATGTAATAAGGAAGTTAACTCACTCTCCTTGTCCTAAAATGAAACCCTAGTCTATTTCCTAGAGTTATGCTTGGTAGGTAGCTAGTTGGTCAAATTTTCACCTTAAACTTAGGTGTAGGTCCTATAAAGTAGGGATGACCACCAAATAGACATGACCAACTCTCTTGACTTGACCTAACCTACATTAGGATGGGTTTCCCATGTGGCATCATGGCCTCACATGTGTGGGACCCACTTGTGTACACAATTTACACTATTCTACATGGTTTTTGATCAAGCTAAATTTGCCAATTTTTGGCAATTCTTCACACTCCTCCTCAAATTTAGCTTGATCTATTTACAACTCTCTTGATAGATCAATGAAAGCTTTTAGAAGTGTCTAAAAAATCCAGCTACAAAGAAGGAACTTTTGAGACTCCAATAGAGAATGATGTCCATGAAGGATCTTTCACCACCTCTTAGAGGATCCCTTACAAGATGTTCCATAAATGTGTCTATATACATGTAGCACACTTCAAAACTAAACATCATGCCAAGCCATGGATTCCAAGGCATTTTGTGCACTTGAAGATACATCAATGAAAATATTAAGTGCATAAATAATGTTGCCAAAGACAACTTGTCTTGCTTGATCCATATGATTGAGCCTAGATGGCTCCATCTTGATACTCAAGATTCTTCTTGGAGTCCTTGGGTCTTGAGCTTGATCCTCCACTTGACTTGACTCCAAAACATCAATGAATTGAATAATGTGTTGATCCAAAGGTGCTTCTTCAAGTTTACAAATCTTCCACTCTTGAAAGATCACATTTCCACCATTGACAAATTCTTTGGTTGAAAACAAGTAGATTCTACAATCTCTACTTGAAGAGCAAAACACTACCATTATTCCTATCATTGAAATAGGATAATCTTTGGTCCTTACATTGGAATGATCATGCACAAAGCATGTGGACACAAAGATTTTCAAAGCAAATGATGTTTTATCTTTTATGACTCTATTCAAACTATTACAAAAATAGTTATCCAATGAAATTGCTTTATCAACAACAAATGTAGATTTCAAAGCATCCCATTTCATTGTCTTGTCATAAAAGTGATAAACACCATGAATCTTAAAGGTAAGAAACAAGTCACCTCATGTCTACTAATACTTTCCAAAAAGTATTCAAAGATAGTAGACTCTCCAATGCTCACCGCCCTTGCAAGATGCACACTTGAATGGACAATTTGCATGCAATTTGATGACTCGGACATTGTCATTGAGGACTCCCTTGGAACTCTCATGCTTTGAGGCTGATCCTCAAGATCTTCCTCCTTTTGATGCTCCTCCTCAATGCAAGCAAGATCACACTTTGCCAAGATCTCCTCTTGAGTGATCTCCTCCTTTGCCAAGCTCATTCTTTTAAAAGCAACACTAGCTTCCAACTTAAACAATCTTCCATGTTTAAATCCCTTTGCAATGCAAACATCATTCTTCAAGATGAAGCAAACACCATGCTTAAAGTGGACATCCAAACCACTTTCTAAGAGTAGACCAACACTAAGCATATTCTTGGTGATTGATGGTACATAAAGGACATTTTCTAGATCCATGCATTTTGAGGATTCTAGACACAAAGAGATGGTGCCAACACCATCTATCCTACACTCTTCATCATTTGCAGTAAAGACAAACTTTTTAGCATCATTGAATGAGTGTAAGGTTGAGAAAAAGTCCTTTTCACAAGACATGTGGGAGCTAGCCCCACTGTCGATCCACCAATTGTCTCTTGAATTGCTATTGCTTGTTGGTGAGGATGTAGATGCCATCAAGAATACATCTACTTCATCCTCCTCCTCCTCCTTTGCAAGGTTTCCTTGTTTGTCCTCCTCCACTTGTGCTCTTAGCCTCTTGTAGCATTCAGATGCATAATGCCCCTTCTTTCCACAAAAGAAGCATTTTTGCTTTGACTTGTCCTTTGAGCTTGATGCATCATCCTCTTCTTTGGCCTCCTTTGGATGCTTCTTCTTTCCATTGGTATTCTTTTTGCCCTTGAATGAGAAATTGGCTTTCTCATCACCATCCTGCAATGACAAGGAACTCATCCTAGATTTTGCATGGAGCATCCTACACTCTTCAGCCACTAATACACTGTGAAGTTTTTCTATAGTTGGCAAAGTGTCTTGGATGGCAAAACTTTGGACCAAATTTGCAAAGTCATCTCCTAGACCATTAAGGACAATTTGTACAAGCTCTTCATCATGAATCTTCTCTCCAATGGAAGCCAACTCCCTATTTAGAGACTTGATTCTGAGTACATAATCTTGTGCACTCTCCTCACTTCTCCTCATGCTTTGCAAAATTTGATTTCTAAGCATAAGAACTCTAGAAGTGTTGCTAGACTCATAGATTGATTTTAAAGACTCCCAAGCCTCTTTAGCATTAGTACAAGCTAATACTTCTCTCAACAAATCATTGCTCACATTCATCTTCACACAATGAAGTGCAAGCCTAGATCTCTTCTTGTATCTAGCTAACTCCTGTGCACCTAGAGGTTCATCTTCATCTTCAATCAAGAACTCATAAAGGTCTTGGAGCACCAAGAGTGACTCCATTCTAACCTTCCAAATAGCATAATTTGTAGAATTCAACCTCTCACTAGCTTCTAGAAGGTATGCTCCAGCAGATCCCATCTTACTAGTGACTTCTACAAACAAGAAATAGATTTGATTGACTTGAAACTCACAAAGGTCTCACACTTGCAGTGTTTCACTCAAATTTGATTTCTAATCCAACAAATGGACTTATAATCACAGTTCTATCACTCCCTCACAAAGCTGGAATGAAGATAAGATGAAGTGAAAACTACTTTCAAACAAATCTTGCCAAGAAATGGATTTGATTGTCTCTAGAAACTCACTAAGGTCTCTCTCTTGTAGTTTTTCACTCAAATTAGATTTCTAATCCAACAAATGGACTTATAATCTCAGTTCTAGCACTCCCTCACAAAGTTGGAATGAAGATAAGATGATGTGAAATCTACTTACAATCAAATCTTGCCAATTTTGGCTATTTTTGGACAAAAAAATGGCTTAATCTCTTTCTTCCTTCTTGGTGTACTTTCAAGACCTGTTTTTAACCTTAATAGGACTTGAACTCAGCCTAGATTAATTAGATTCCATGAAACAAATTCAAATCTAATCAATGGCAAATGATCTTGGTAGATTATCCTAGGATCTCCGCCAAAAATTACACCAATAGCTCACAAATTGAATTTTTTTGGATCAAATGAATACCATGCATTAAATGCAGGTTCAGAGGTGCCCACACATGTGGACAGTACGGATTTGGACCCCTACCAAGTTTGGGATCAAATCTCCTCACCAAAATCAAGATTCTAGCTTGCCCTCTCAATACTAGTTTTTAGCACCAAAACTTGCTAAAAATGGATTTGCATTAGATCAATGGCTTATGCTCTTGTACTTGGCTCTGATACCATGTGAAAGTACTATAATTTAGGACCATAAATGGATCTACAAAAGATCCACAAGAGTGATTGGATGCTTGCTTAACAATCTATCAAAAAACTAGACACAAAAAAGTTGATCTAGATTGGTAATTTGACAAACAACAAGCATTAACAATCAAAAGCATTGATAAACATTGAAATTCGAGCCCACACGTGTGTACTACAGGCTGTAGTACGGCCTTCAACCTGAGAAACAAGTAAAAATTGATTTGGTTTCATTTGGATCACAAAAACTCAATGTACATAGTGAACTAGCTTGAGATTGCCAATGAGCTCCAAAAATTTTCTATCTTCTCACTATGGAGAGAGGGAATACATAGCAAATTCGACTTCCTTCTTGAAGTTAGGTGGATTTCCAGCATGTAATAAGGAATTAACTCACTCTCCTTGACCTAAAATGAAACCCTAGTCTATTTCCTAGAGTTATGCTTGGTAGGTAGCTAGTTGGTCAAATTTTCACCTTAAACTTAGGTGTAGGTCCTATAAAGTAGGGATGACCACCAAATAGACATGACCAACTCTCTTGACTTGACCTAACCTACATTAGGATGGGTTTTCCATGTGGCATCATGGCCTCACATGTGTGGGACCCACTTGTGTACACAATTTACACTATTCTACATGGTTTTTGATCAAGCTAAATTTGCCAATTTTTGGCAATTCTTCACACCAACCTCCTATGCCATAATTTCTCCATAGAGAGCTTGTTCACAAGAGCAACATTACAAGCATTCACATACTCATTTGGATCTAATTTATAGATGCCACCAAATCTAGATCCTAATGCAAGTATCTCATCATTCTTCCTGATAGTGCAAGTATCAACATTGAATTTTAATCAAGGCCATTATCAAGCAATTGGCCAACACTAATAAGATTCTTGGTAAGCCTAGGTACATAAAGAACTTTAGAGAGAGAGAGAACTTTAGAGGTTGCAAGCTTCAAGGGAATGTTCCCTATGCCTTCAATAGGACATTCAAAATCATTTGAAGTGTATATTGATTTCTTGACTCCATCATAAGGTGCAATAGAAGAGAAAGAGTCCTTGGAGCTACACATATGTGAAGAGGCTCCACTATCAATATACCGTAGGCCGTCCTTCTTGGAAGGAGTAGATGAGAAACTAGAGACCATAAGAGATCCCTCTCCATCACTTGCAATAGTGTCTTCCTTCTCATTGATAATGTTGGCTTTCTTGAGTTGATTCTTCTTCTTGAAGAAATTGGTGGCATAATGACCTTTCTTGCCACAATAAAAGCACTTGATCTTCTTCTTCTTGATCTTGGATGATGAAGCATTAGAGGAATCATCTTCCTCCTCATCTTTGTCTTTGGATTTGACTTTGTCCTTGCTTGAGGATTGTTGATGTTGGTTCTTGCTCCTCCCTTTGTGCTTATCCTTGGCAAAGAGAGCTTTGCCATCATTATGAGTGAGAGAAAGCTTGTCCATCCTCAAGAGCTTGTACTCTTGTCTTGATTCTTCCGAAATCACGTCTTCAAGGATCAAGATGGACTCCATCCTCATTTTCCAAATTGAAAAATTTGAAGTGGTCAATCTTTCACTTGATTCCAACAAGGATGAACCCATTGAAGACATTTGAAGTGAAGAAAACTCAAATGATGAACAATAAATGTTGTTACACACTTTCAATAGGATCCAATAATTGAGTACTATCACCTCCTATGAAAGATCTTGCAACTATTTGTGAATTGATTCTCATTAGCTACACAAATCTCTCTAAAACAAGATCTATTTCACATCAAATGATGGAGTATAGGCAAAGTTAGGATCAAACACTCTTAGCACGTGTGAAGTACTCTAAGAAATCAAATTTGACTCAAATACAATGATATTGCATGAAACAAAATGACTAAGATCTCAAAACAGTGCCTAGATCACATATAGATGAGATTGGCAAGCATACAACTGTGATTTTGGATCAACCAAGCAATCTCTTGACCAAACCAAATGTGTCCACCCAGGTCTAGGTGCCCTATCTAACCCTCTTCAAAAGCTTATAGCTTCTGATTGGCTCAACCAAATGGAATGAAACTGATTGCATCAAAAACTAGACAAAAATAGCCTCAAAACAAGCTATCAAGCAAGATAAATGGATCAAGCATGAGAGAGAACTTCCAAACTGAAATTGGATGTTCCTCACACGTGTCTGAGCACCTGATTCCATACAGTACCAGGTCAGACCCAATCAATGTCCTTTTGATCTCTTTTGATCCAAGATTGAACAAGATAGCTAGGAAAATGGGCCTTGACAACTTCTAGCTCAAGATTGATGAAAAATTTTTCACTTAGATGGATCAAAATGCATGGTAACCTTAGGTAGGCTCTGATACCATGTTGAGTTTCACATGTGTGGACTATCCACTACATGTACTTGTGCTCTCCTAAGGTGTGTAGATGCACCAAGATCAAGACTAAATTGAGATTCAAGATCTATCTTTGAATCTATGGCAAAAACACACTACTACATGCATTCAATCACTTCCAACTATCAACCACACGTGTGGGAAGTATTCAAAAAATAATCTAAGTAAAAACAAGCTGATATCCTCGAGTAGAGAGAGAAAAAGCATCATGAGCTCTCGGGTAGAGAGAGAAAGCTAGAAATCCAATAACTCACAAAATCCATGAAATCACCAAATCAATTAGATCCAAAATGAGGAGTACAATGATACTAGTAGATCCACGAGCTACCACTATGCTTAACTATGATTGGACCATACTTTGTCACCTCTTGATCCTATTGGACCATTGATCCATGCACCTCTTAATTCTATTGGACTATATTCAAGCACACCTCAATTTCCTATTGGACCTCACAAGGTTCCACCTCTAAATCCTATTGGACCTCTTGGAATTCATCAAACAAAAGCTTTACACTTGTCTACACTCTAATTGGTACGTGTTTAGCCTCTTACTCTATTTTGGCTCAATAGTGGCATTACAAGTGGAAATGCATAATTTGCCATCTATGCCAAATTTATTCCTATCAACATCCTACACCTAGATGCTTGATGTAAAAAACATAAGACCCCTATATCTAACATAGATACTCTTTTTCAATTCTTCACATATTTTTCTAAGAAATCTTCCTAACTATGTATAGTATCTTGAATCAACAACCATGTACACATACAATTGATTATCAACCGCATTTCATTCATCATATTTTGGTATTCAAAATGATGTCCAACTATAGCATAATATTATGGTTTACAATTTAGTCATGCATCTTCCACCCACTGCTTGCTGCAAAAAGCAGACCATACAATATGAGTAGTCCAACAAAAATTCACAACACCATGTTGACGCCAAATAACTGGTACTCTATGTTCCAGATTTCGAATTCTTGCATCTGTTGTCTTGCTTATTCCACCATCTATTGTTATCCTTTCCAAATCAATTATTGTAAATTTATCGGGTCGCCAAACTCCTCTTCAATGGTCGCATCATTAGGCTGTCTCCTGTGTCATAGAGGTCTCCTTGGTATGTCTGGGGCCAAACTATTTTGAAGATGTAGATATGTAATGATGTAAATCCAACCAAGTGACTGGTCATGTTAACATCCATGTCATTTCTGAAGCAATGTCTACAAACCCCTATGCACTATAACTAGGTGAGAGTGTGTCATTTGATGTCATGTTAACAGCCATGTTATTTTTTAAGTACGTCTACAGACTACTTTGCACTATAACTAGTTGAGAGTGTGTCATTTGATGTATGAGTTTTACGAGAAGTAATCAATAGTTTGATCTATCTGCTATGTAGACTTTCTTCTTATCTCTCTTCCAACAAATGTTCAATATGTTAGTATTTTCATATTTGTTATTGATTACTATTAGTCTAATTCTGATTCAATAGGGCAACTATAACATTGTCCAAACAGTTACCAAACCTAAGAGACCGACTATAGCTAATAGGTATTTACGTCGATCAAACCAAGGGAATGTAGGGTCTTTGCCATGTTCAGTCTTAGTGCTCTAAGATTCTTGGCTACAATTACCAAAGTAAAACATATACACTTCTAACTCTGAATTGGAATCAATAATGTTTGTGACAACTATATTGTCGCCAGTACGATAATACCAAAACCTTTGATGTTACTAGATGTCAAAGTAAAATCAAAATATCAGTTGATAACCAGTACCTTTTCAATACCCATCCTTTTGCCATTTGTATCATTAAATCATATGAATAGCACTGCTTCTCTTTCTTGGAGAATGATAATTATATATACTATATTACTAAATAAATCATAGATGAATCCCCAACAAAGTGCATGATCTCTCTATAGTCAATTTTCTTGAAGCTTGCTAGACATAACTAAACATTCACCTCTCAGTTTGTTGTCACTAGTTCACCGTGAGCTCAAATTTGTAAGGCCCTTGTTATGAGGAGAAGCCATTATTGAGCACGGTTGTTAGTATGGGTCTAATGTGAGACCGTGATGGTTAGGAGATGGCTGGATTGCATAGCAAGGGATCCTGGGGGGTTCGGAGGGAGGAGTCCCGGAGAAACAGGTGGTCCGAGGGCCCCCCAACGGCCCCGACGGTATGGCCTCTTCATCATTTGGCCTTCCAACTCACTATGCGAAAACACATTTTTGGTATTTTGCATCTTTTTTGTCGCTTGGCTGATTGACCATATTGAGAAGCATTCCTCAACAGTTGGAGTTTATCTATTATTATGTAGATCAGTCATCCAGAGTCTATTCTAGATGGCCATTGAAGCCCTTCTCCAGGGTGCACAGATTGGATAGCACCATCATCATATGTATTGGCTTTATTATCAGATTCACATTCATTGTCTCTTGTCTATGTTGAATTCAATTGTTGATTATAATATTTCAAAAGTATTAATGAACATGACATCAATTTTTTGGACGATGATGATATTGCATCTGATGAATTGCTCAAAATATAATGGCATGTTTACAAAGGCTAGACTAGCCCGATGTCATGATATCTCATCACCCAAGCCTCCACTTGGCAAGAGAGAAATGTAGGAAAAGTTCACAAACAAAACGTAGACACTCAAGAACATGTGTGACAATAGATCCGTTCAAACAACAAACACTAAAAAGCTCAACCATGAAGCAAGAATC
This sequence comes from Diphasiastrum complanatum, assembly GCA_029204225.1. Lineage (NCBI taxonomy): Eukaryota > Viridiplantae > Streptophyta > Lycopodiopsida > Lycopodiales > Lycopodiaceae > Diphasiastrum > Diphasiastrum complanatum. The sequence goes on along the minus strand of CM055109.1, from coordinate 33,339,229 downwards.
TCCAAGTACATCCAAGGCATTTGCTATGATTGATCATTGTGTGATGTGCATTGCATGATACAAAATCTCAAGATCTAGTATAAGGATACTACTTGTAGTGCTAACTTATTTTTGAATTCGATCATCTTCAACAAGACATTCCCGGCATAGATAAAGTGTGATTCATATTGCATGAATTGTAGGATCATCATTTGAAACGTGAATACATCAAACATGGTTAAAGGTTTTATAATTTGTTAACTTTCATGTTCAAACCTATAATAAATATATGATAATTATGCTTGTAAACATACAATCGTATGGAAAATCAGTTTCATTAATTTGGTTCGATTTTCTTTTTTGCTTATTAACAGAAGACGCTTTTGATGGTAAGTTATATGTTTTAGTTCCAACACCCATAATAGAATTTAGGAATTAAGAAAATTATGGAGTGTGAATGCCTAGAAGTTCACATGTTTTGACAAATGGGAACACGTTTCAAACTAGGGTCTATAAGTAATGGCCTCAATTACGAAATCTGTATCATTGTATTGCATACAAATTTCTACATAAACATTTTAGAAAGAACATATCACACACTACAATTTTCAATGCATTTGCTAACAAAAGTCTTCTTGAGATCGATGCAAATGACGCACGATCATATTATTGTTCGAAAGTTTTTCTTTTAATGAGTTTTACTCGTCGCATGAAGATATGATACAAACATTTTGTTATTATAGCATGCATCGTCTTGCCAATTTGGATGAGTCTAATTCTCTAGATCATGGTAACATCATGTTAAATCTTTGTGATCCTAATAAATCAAGAAGAAATCTTTATTTTCTCATGATGGAGCATGCACATGAAGAAGGAGCAAGCCTCAAGGTCAAACATCTTCATGAAAATTGGAAGGAATCAATTTTGGAGGTGCTAGGATGGTGCAAAGCTCTCAAGCTCATCAAAGATGTCAACATCAAAGAAGCACTATCATGGATATGGTGATTTCAGATCAACATCAAGCTCATTGGCTGATCTTCACACCTTTTGAACCAACAAAGACCAATTTAGCCCATGGAGTCAAGTTCAAGATCATCATGTTTTCCATCAAGCTAGATCTACCAAGCTAGATTTTTGAGGAGTGTCAAAAATGCAAAAATAAGCTTGGTAGAGGCCAAAAATCTTGTATATAGATAAATACACATGTGTGGAGCCTGTTTCCACATGTGAAACTAGTGTACTTGTCATGTACCATAATCATATATGTTGTACATATGATTTAATTCAAGTTCTAGTGGCTAAAATGGCCAAAAACTAGTTTTCTAGATATATGACACATGGCATCAATCTATTGATTGCATGAGCCATAAACTTTGGTTAGGTGTCACATCCCATGTGCAGAGGATAGCTCACACATGTGGAATAAGCTGAAGTAGGCAAGTTTTGACTTCTAGAAGATTTCCAAGTTGATCTCCATATAGTGTCAGTTTTGCATGATGAATCATCATATGACAAAGCACCCTCACACATGTGGGTTCAAAGGGATGATCAGTACCACGAGATCTCACTTATTGTATATATAGAGCCACATTTAGCCATAATCAACATGATACACCAATCTTGGTTTTGGAGGCAATTTTGTGTCAATCTCTCCATTTGTCTTGATTTTTCTTGAATGTTTTGAGTTTCTATCATAGTCTACTTGATTTTTAGGTTGGAGTCTGTACTCTGACAGAGTTTCACACTCGTAAAACTAGCAAGTACATTTACCTTCATTAATGATTGTTCTTGTTAAGTTTTTATGTCTAGAATTGATCTAGATTGATCTTAATCTTATATAGATTGATAGATCAAGTAAATCTAACATCCAATCCCTCTTGAGGATTAGATTAGGATCCACTCTTGGTCCAAATTGTACTTTTTCACAAAGATCGTAATCGTCACACATGTGGTTGTTTTCGGTCCGTTCAACTTCCATTCCTCTTTACCCAAATATGATCTTTCCATTCTAAATCAACAACCCTAAAAACAATCTTTTTGGTGCTTTTTGTCCTATCTACACATTACTGAACACACCCTACTCATCCCTATAGCAACTTATCCTAATCTGCCTACCTAACAACTTTATAAGACTAAAGGTCTAAGTTCTTAAACAATCTTATACATACAAAATACCTTTAAATGGCCCACCTAACAGGTAAGTTGGCTTATTTTGGAAACTCTAATAATGTTGTAGCAGCCACAGTTGTAGGCAAAGCTATCCCACCCAAAACACTTCCAACTGGTGCCAATTCAAAATGTCGTAATACACGTAACAACAACTGATCCTTATCATTCACAAATCTTGACACCAAATGTGGTGTTCTACCCGTCAACATGATGTGATTCAAACATTCCCTAGTTAGCAATGTATAATTGTTGGAGGGTTTACGAATATCGAGGAAACCCTAGCTAGATTATTCGTTTATAAGTGAGAGGGATTTGACACTTTCGTGTCTAAGTCCAAACTCATGATGAAATAGTTATTTGATTAGTTGAAAGTTAATAACATGACTTGAGGCTTTTTTGCGGCAATAAAATGTTGTTAGGCCTAATAGTCAAGTTAGTGAATAAAAAGATGTTCCCGCAAAATTTCAAATTTAAAATAATTTGAGAGGTGGAAACCGGTCAATAGGATGTGAGGCCAAAGCCCTAAAATCCACTATATACAGTGGTACTTTGTGATTAATTTTACATGTTTAATGTCAAATTAAAACAAGTAGAACCTCTATTGATTTTTCAGTTGGATGTCCTTGCTCCATCTATCATATTTTCTTACTATCTTTATGTTTATTGGATATGGTAATTGTGGGATTTGATTATTGCTTTCATTTTTGTCATAGAGAAAGAGAGATAGAGAAAAAAAAAAAAGTGAGCTTGATCTTTTGTTGGGTAGTATTAATGGGTCATAGTGGCTACTGTTAATAGATCGTAGTGTTAGATGTGTACTCATAAGAAAGCATGTGAATTTGATTGATGAATACGCTATCATCGAAATGAACTTATGTGTGACAACTTAGCCCTCTTCATCTTTTGATGCTTTGCATTTGCTAGGATCTAGGGCTGAAGAAGTATGAAGAAGAAAAGACCTAATCCTCGTCACATAACAAGAGAATGTCGTGTATTTACAAAGGCAACAATCCAAGAAGAAGAATAAGACCAAAGCTGACCAAACTGATTCTAACCGCAACAATTGCATGATCGACATCAACAATAGACCAGGACCAAACTCTTCTACAAATACTGCAAGAGATCACAAAATCAAGGATAGTTCTAAAGCACAAGGAAGCAAATAAGAGGATGCAGCAACAAAAAAGAAGTTATGATATTTTTGGAGAGCTTATAGTATCTGATTCGATATACATTGTTACGGCCATATTTAGTTACAAACATGGACTAGTCCTAATATGGTAGACCGACCCTCCAGTGTTCGAGATTATTGGTCACATCGAGATTTAATTCCACGTCGAGGCCTATTGGTGACTAATGACCTTGAGAGGACCCACACACTCTAATTAAGACATATGGAGTAGTGCATGTACGTTTTGTGATAATCAAAGTGCCATTGCTGTATCAGCCAACCCTAGATCTCATTCGAAGAGTAAGTATCAATTTGTTAGAAGCAAAGTTCTCAACGAAGAGGTCAGATTGCAGTATTGTAGAACGCAAGATATGACAGCTGATATTTTTACCAAAGCATTAAGTTTGGAATCACACAAAAGATTTTGTGTAGAACTAAGTTTGAAGGTCAAGGCATTCAAGGATTCAAATTAAGAGGGAGTGTTGGATTATTCTCCTTCTCACTAATCAAATAATCAGTTATAATCTTCATCCCTTGTTTATCTAGTTCTGCAGATTTTCCATTGTCTTTACACAGTCTGCAGTTTTACAAGTGTTTTTGCACAATCTGTAGAATTACATGGAGTGTTACCACAGTGTCACATTTTTCGCCTGTTAGGAATCTTGTGAAAAAATCCAGTCTCTTTTTTTGCATTTTTCACCTGTCATGAGGATTTGCGAGCAAATATGAAGTCGCCTTTTTTTGCTTTTTCCAAAGTGTCTCAAATGTTAAGAAATTGACTCTGGCAATGTGTGGGACAACCTAAATTAGTTTTTAAAACACTTGTCGGGTTTTCACAAAATCCTGACACAGTCGCTTTTTGTGACAGTGTCACCTATGGCTGTTTTGGTTCATTTATGCAAAGGTGACAGTTTGGTTCAGTTATGCAGATAGACACTTAACGACCAATTCCCACCACTTATCATCAATCAATGACAAGGAACCGAATGGATGCCAACGGAGATAACCAACTCGCAATCGCAATTTACGACCTAATTTTTTAGTATAAATAGTTGTTCATATTTATACAGTTTTAAGATGATTAGAAGCTTTTGAATAGTTAGCTCTCTCTCTCTCTCTCTCTCAAGCTAGCGAGCTTGAACACTCATGAGCATTCTAGCTCACTTCTTAGAGTTGTTTAGAGCTTGTTGTTGCGCCACTGCTTATCAATATTGCGCTTGATTCAGACTTTCTTTTAGCCACTCAAAAATTGCTTAGAGTATGCGGTTTCGATCCACAACTTATTGTACTCATCTACTTCTGTTAAGTTTCCATACTGAATCAATACGATTACTTGTCTGATAATTCAATGCTTTGTTGTTTGGCTACGTAATCACTATAGTACAGATGATTTCGAAGTTAGTTACTATAAGATCAAACGTAATTTCTATCACTATTGTTTTGTTTGAAATTGATAGGCATAGTCATGCATTGTGAAAGAGAAAGATAGTTTATTTTGCCACGCACGAAAAGTTTTCTTTCTAGACACTCAAATTATTTTCATTCGTTTTCTTTTTTGAGCTAGACCTATCTTCACAACACCTCTTTCCGACAAACCCCTAAGATGAGGATAGGAAAACACAACAAGAGAGACTATGGAGCAAAATCACCCAACCAATCCTAGATCCCTTCTAGAGAATTCTCTTGGATATGGCCCCCGAGCCATGCCATGTAATAGCAAGAAGAGAAGAGCTCAACAAGTAACCTAGACCAAGTCATTGACGGAATAGTCACTACGTCAATATATAGAGAGTAGGATCATGTGCATGAACCCAGGAAATCCCCATGCAGGTCAACTATAAATAGATCACAGCTCTTCATGCATACCTCCTTCCTATAGCAGTCGCACGTATATGCACTACTCCATATGTCTCAATTAGAGTGTCTGGGTCCTCTCAAGGCCATTAGTCACCAACAGGCGTTGATGTGGAATTAAATCTCGGCATGACCAATAAACTTGAACACTAGAGGGCCGGTCTACCATATTAGGACTATTCTATGTCTGTAACTGAATATGGCCGTAACATTCTTCCTCTCTTAATCAGGTTCTGTCCTCAGAATGGAAAAAATAAAACATGAAATTATCCTTGAAAATTTCAAATCTTACTCATGAATCATTATTCTTAGTCTGATCTTTCCATCCAAATAAGTACTCTGAGATGCAACAATTTTTATATTGTTTTCCTCTACTCATGAATACTAACTCAAATCCCAAGGATACACTAAGCTATAATTCCTCCAAAAGGGTTCATTTTATACAAAAAAATTTCATCACCTTCATAGAATCCCAATTAATTATAACTCAATCCAGAGTACTGCACATGCAAGAAATCGGCAATTAACCGTATCTTTATAGATTTATATGTCTCGTATTGTGCACGAGCACTTATAGACTACAATCAGTAAGGTAAGCAAATTTTACTTAATGAAAATGCTTGAATCAGATGGCTAGACAAAAAGGACTAATCAAACTATGGAATATAGTTTGAGGACATATGTTTCTCACAGGCAATCTCATTGGGAAGATTATCTCCCGCTGGTTGAGTTTGCATATAATAGTAGGAAACATTCTGCTACATGCTACAGTCCTTTTATACTTATGTACAAGTTTCAACCTAGATCTCCAGTAAATGTTGAGATGAAGTATGTTAAGATCCAGAAGCTTGCTGATTTTTTGCATGATATGCAAGAGATGTTGCAAGTGGCTAAGGATAGTATCCGAAGTGCTCAGGATAGAGCTAAACACTATACCAATCTTAAGAGATCTCCAAGAGATTTTAAAGTTGATGACTGGGTATATCTTAGGATTCCAAAAGATTCTAAGATGTTACGTACAAGGAAGCATTATTAGTTGTCTACCCACTATTGTGGACCTTTTAGGATTGTACGTAGAATTGGTTCTTTGGCGTATGAACTCGATCTTCAAAGAAAATTGACTACACACCTACTATTTCATGTAAGTCATTTGAAGCTAAGTCTATATGATGGTAATATAGTTGGATCGGATGAGGATTTATCCCATGTGGAAGATTTGTCACTTAGTGTACCTTTGGAACCTGACAAAGTGCTCAGAACTAGAGATAAACAATTGAGAAATCGTTCTATCTCTGAGTGCTTAATTCGGTGGAAGGGTCATACTAAGGATGATGATTCATGGGAAAGAGTTGATAGCATAAAGAAGAATTTTAGTCTCTAAGGATAGAAACAGTTTAAGGAGAGGACTAGTACATAGGATACAGTTTACTCCTAGCCTTTTGGATACACGATGGTACTCTAGTAAAACAAGCTGTTAGTTATGCCACATCATATGGGACGTGACCCAAAAGTAACTCATATCCTTGTGAGGCCCAGAACACACTAAATGGAGTTTAGACAAGGTATGAGACAGTGTATGCATGTGTAGAGTTATCAATAGCAATTCTATGAACAGTTGGTCCATGCTTAAGACTCTATTCTAGATGAATCTATGTATAGGAAACTTAGGGCTATGCATGGCTATGTGCCCAGGATGCTTTTGGCTTTATATAATGGGTCCAAACTCGCCCTACTCCTTATTATGGTTGTGGATTCATTGCCAGGCTCTCACTCTACATTCATGCTTCTTGTTCCTTGGCTTGGGGGTGAAGCTTCTAGAGTTTGATTGGATGCTTCTACTTGGTTGGGTGGTTCCTCCATAGTGTGTTATCCATTGTGTTTGTGATTTGTAAGCAGGATCTAAGGAGTTTCCCTGGCAATCCATGATCTCATGGTTATTGCGCTTGCAATACCTGCAAAACATCTTTTTTTTTTATTGTGGATTTGATGATTGTTCTTGACCTTGAGTCAGCTTTTGATTTGTTGCAGCCTTCTTGGAGCCTTTCTACTTCTGTCACTTCGAACATTTGTTGACAAATAGAGCCTGAGAGGAGGAAGTAGACGAAGTGTCTTGACTTCTTCTATTGTCTTCTTGCAGCAACATAGTAAATCTGAGTGTGTCAATATAATCATCACCCAGTTCTCATATGTAGAGGGCAAGCTAGAAGGCAATGTCATAATTGCGTCTTGATCGTCTATGACTGATTTGACAGTGGCCATCTGTTGCAAGAGATTCTTAAAATGGTTAATGTGACTCTGAAGAGAATCACTAGTAGACATCTTGAATGTGAAGAATTTTCTTCATAGATGTAACTTAGTAGTTACGTCCCTCACGTCATATATTGAGTTCAACATGTCCCAAAAGTCTCTTGACGTTTAAGCTTTGGCTATGTGTCCAATCTGTGTATCTGATATATTGAGGACAATAAGTGCGAAAGCTTTATCATCCTTCGATTTCCACTTTGAGTCATCGTCTTCAGGTTTTACTTCTATACCTGTAACAACATCTCATAATTCGCTGGCAATTAGCAAGGTCTTCATCTTAAATTTTCTCAAATGATAATTGGATCCATTCAGCTTGTTTGTGATAAGACCAGCTTTACTTTGAGAATCCATCTGGAATTTAGTTTGTCGATTATATCGATGACACTAAGATGCAGTAATGCCAACAATAGGAAATCAATTCTCTGATACTGAAAGGTTGAAAAATTTGATATCGAGAAAGATATCAAGTATTAGAGATTTCGCTTTGATACCATGTCAGAAAGATGTGTTGTGAAGATAGGTTTAGCTCAAAAAGAAAACGAATGAAAATAATTTGAGTGTCTAGAAAGAAACCTTTTCATGCATGGCAAAATAAACTATCTACGCCTATCAATTTCAAACAAAACAATAGTGATATAATACATGACTACGTCAAATGCATTTTCACAATGCATGACTACGTGAAATCAATTTCAAACGTTGAAATCATCAATACTATAGTGATTTACATTTTGAGATGAAGCTGAATGCAATAAAGGATAGTATTGATTCAGTATGGAAACATAACAGAAGTCAATGAGTACACTAAGTTGCGAATCGAAACCGCATACTCTGAGCAATTTTTGAACGGCTAAAAGAAAGTTTGAATTAAGCACAATGCTGATAAGTAGTGGCACAATAGCAATCTCTAAACAACTCTAAGAAGTGAGCTAGAATGCTCGGGAAAGTTCAAGCTCGCATGCTTGAGAGAGAGAGAGAGAGAGCTAACTATTCAAAGGCTTATGATCATCTTAAAACTATATGAATATGAACAACTATTTATACTAAGAAATTAGTTCATAAATTGTGATTGCCAGTTGGCTAATCTCCGCTGGCATCCATCCAGTTCCTTGTCATTGATTGCTGATAAGCGGTGGGAATTGGTCGTAAAGCGTCTGTCTGCATAAATGAACCAAACTATCACTTCTACAGAAATGAACTAAACAGCCACAGGTGACACTATTGCAAAAAGCGAGAGTGTCGGGATTTTGTGAAAAACCCGACAGTGCCTTAAAACTGATTCAGGGTTGCCCCACACATTGCCAGAGTCAATTTCTTAACATTTGAGACACTTTGGAGAAAGCAAAAAATGTGACTCTGCATATTTGCTCACAAATCTTGATAGGCGAAAATGCAAAAAGGAGACTGCATTTTTCCACAAGATTTCTGATAGGCGAAAAATGCAACATTTGGTAACACTCCGTGTAATTCTGTAGACTGTGTAAAAACACTTGTAAAATTGCAGACTGTGTAAAGACACAGGAAAATTCAGAGAACTGGATAAACAACGAATGAAGATTATAATCGATTATTTGATCAGTAAGAAGGAGAATAATCCAACAGGGTTTTCCCTAGTGGTCTTTTCATACATATTTTTTGAAGACTCAAGTTTGCACAAGATGGAAGCCCAATGAATTGTTCGGCATCAACTTCCATATGGTATTTCTAGATTATTTGATGGTGTATTTTATGTACCGAAATTAACAAATAATTCATTATCTATTATCAAGATCACAAATCAAGGCTAGAGAGCTTTGCTTTATTCTAGACACATGTACCATCATGGATAACAAAATCTATAGAATTATCCTTACAAACAGAGAACAAAATTTGCAATCTTGAGTCATGAATATGCACTCAAGTAAAACCAAAATTTCAGTTGATAATTAGTATCTTTTCACATAACCATCCTTTTGCCTTTTGTATCATTAAATCACATGAATAGCACTGCTTCTCTCTCTTGGAGAATGATAATCGTATATACTATATTAATAAATAAATCATAGATGAAGTTATCCCCACTAAAGTGCATGATCTCTCTATAGTCAATTTTCTTGAAGCTAAGATTTTATCATATTTCAAAAATATTAATGAACATTACATCAATTTTTGGCCTATGATGGCATTGCATTCCATGAACTGCTCAAAATATAATGTCATATTCACAAAGGCAAGACTAGCCCCATGTCATGATATCTCATCACCCAAGCCTCCACTTGGCAAGAGACAAATGCAGACCAAGTCACAAGTGAAAGGTAGACATTCAAGAACATGTGTGACAATAGATCAATACAATTTGTCACATAGTTGACAATAGCATGATTTTGATCGATACAATCACCACAACACAATGTAGAGCACTTTAAGTCAAGAAAACGAGCGATTGCTCTTGAAACATTGTATATCTACACTATACATAGAAGTACAAAAAAAAACCATTAAAGTAGCAACTAAGAGGGCTCGAGAAAAATCCACCCATTGTCAAAAAATAGGAGAGAGAAAGTGACCATAAAAGATGGCAAATGACCATAAGACAATTACAAGCTAATTATTGCACTTTTCAACTCTCTCCCTCAATAATTAACATCAACAACTTATCAACAAATAAATTACTCATGGAACATGTCTCCATGATAGCATCGTTGCTTTTAACTTAAAAGTATAGTGTACATCACCAAGATGCTATAAGCAAGACCTGTTTAACTTTCAAGATATCAACTCAATACCAAGCTTTAGTCTGAAATCCTCAAATTTGTCTCTGCTTGGTGACCTCGTGAATATATTAGCTACTTTTCTGGCGGTGCTACAATGGATCACATCTATGTCTTTCGAACAAAACTTCTCATGTATAAAATGATTTTTCATCTATGTGCTTTGTTCTAGCATGAAACATAGAAATTTTAGCCAATTGAATTCCACTCTATCACAAGAAATGATTGTTCATTTGGCTTGCTTTATTTCAGTCTCTCTAAAGATCTTCAAATCATCAACCCATGATACAACTCAGTGAAGGAGAGAAGCTATGTCAATAGGAAGAAGCAACTCAAAATCCGAGAGCTCCAAGGAAGTCTTCAAGAGCAAGGATGGAGCCATTAAGGCTCACATGCACTAATAAGGGGAATGAAGGCAAGAAGAATAACATTTCTAATCCATCCATTACATCAATTCAAAGGGTTTATGCACATTCAAAGTGCCATTATGTGTGCATAATGCTTTGGAATCAAAGGATTGGCATAATCATGAAGTAAGTACCAAGAATATGAAGGAAGCACCAAAGTCTCAACCACACATAATGCTTTGGAATCAAAGGATTGGCATAATCATGAAGTAAGTACCAAGAATATGAAGGGAGCACCAAAGTCTCGACCACACATAATGCTTTCGAATCAAAGGATTGGCATAATCATGAAGTAAGTACCAAGAATATGAAGGAAGAACCAAAGTCTCGACACGATCAATCCAAGATCGTTAGAAAAATCCTTCTAGGACATCTCTCTCTCTATAGGAGGCTCATAGGCTCCTTTAGTTACTGATATGTTCACTAAACTAGCACCAAAAAGCTTCATTAATAAGGTTTATATCAGTAATTGATGTAATGAGATCATCCATGTCATCAACTAAGCTACTTCTTAAGGAGTGTGAAAATAGTTAAAAACTAGCTACTAGTTTGTTGCCAAGTGGCACCATTATGGATGTCCAAGTGTCACACACTCTTGTACATAGCTAGGTGCTCATTTTAAGGTAATTTGAATCCACTTAAATTCTTAGAGGTGGCTGAATTAAGCACCAAAATTAAGGTCCTAAACAATAGGCTAATTTTGAGGGATTTTGGTGATAATGCACATGACTCGCCTAGTCCAACCACCAAGTGGGTGTGATTTCTAGATTATAAAGTAAGCTAAATACATAATTATGTAAAGCCCTAATTCTCATATCCAAGCTAGTCCATTATTATTTTGATAAGAATCATTTGTACATTGATTGATTGAGATGCAATTTTGAGTTTGAAAGACACATTGTTTTCCAATGCTAAGTTAGAGCATCCACGTCTATTTGATTTTGATGATCTACATAGTTAATTGAATGCTAAAAAGGTGATTTGCTATCCCATAACCATTCGGGTTACATTGAATGCTTCGTACTTGCTGATCATAGTGATTTTAGGAGCAATTGTCAAATAATCAATCTATGTTTCTAGCAAGAATTTGATACTAGTCTTGATTGATTTGGACATTTTGCAAAATCCAATGTTTGAATGAATCTATTGGAAGTCTAAACACTCTAGATCCTGCATTTTTGACAAATTGGAGGTTAGGTTCAAAGCTATAACTCATGGTCACTACATTTTTTGCATTGAAGATTTATTTATTTTGAATAAAAGGTATATAAAACAAACTTATTAACTTGGCCAATACAAAGGTGAGAGTTATCAAGTTCATTAATGAGAGAAACAATGTTTATCTTGTACATGGTCAATTTTAATTTAGTTTATAATTGTTGTTTTTAACATTTCTCTACTCTAACCTTAGTCAAAATTATAAATAAATAAATAAATAACAGTTTGAGACTTTTTTTTTATAGTTTTGTGTGTTGACAAATAGACAGCATCTATGCTGAATATATTCGCTATGATGATTTATTGCCAACCTGGTAGAAATAAGGACAACTGCATATTTTATATTGATATTCTGTAATTGCAATAGGCATACGACTATGAAAGACCTATCTAATTATCTAGTTGAGTATGCCCTAATATCCTCACATAACTAGACCATATGTTCAATTATTCATTTTATGATCTCATTCAATATGATCTTCCTTTAGTCTCCACAAATATTCATTCGCAATAGAGAGTCTAACTTTTGAATCAACTCCAAAAATTACCATTGTTGGGTAATGGCCTTCATAAGGAATGTTTTTCCAATTGTGAATTGCACATCTCCTTCACCTCTCCATGAGATATTTTTCTTTAGTTCCTTGGAAGTATTGTGAAGTTTACTTGTATCCAAATAAATCTCATAGGTACATGGAAGAATGTGGAGTGAGTATCAAAGTCGATGAGCTCCCAACAAACTACAGTGGAAATGTGATGTTTGAGCTCCCTTGCAAGATACAAGAATGGAAGACATGAGATGCTCATTGATTGCCACAACTACGTTAGATACATTACAACAATGATTCAAAGATTTTTCGATGTTGTTTGGAATAGTACACTCAAATTCTCCGTTTGTGGTGGAAAATTTGAGTGTACTAATGTGACTTGTTCATATAAAAAACATTTCTCCAAAAATAAGCAAATGTTCTTTAGTGGAAGTAAAATCATATCGCATTTGTGGAATTGCACCATGATTCAAAACTTTCAAATGCAAATCATGTGACGAGCCTCCAATGTGTTCTAGACTATGTAAAGCAAAAATCTATTATTGTGTACCACACGATGTTAATTACAAGGCTTGCTTGGCATGTTGGAATACATGTGCATGTTTTTGGAGAGGGACAATCTACAATATTGAAAGAGTCATCCAAGTCTACAATGCAATTCCATCTATTTTCACATCACTTAATAATAAAAAAAAGTGGAGATAGAAGTGCAAAAGATATCATAAAAAATTACCTTTTTGTTGATGGAGGGCAATCTGGTTTAAAGGACTCCAAGATGGATGAGTTGTTTGCATCATTGGAGCCATTGACAAATAGTAGAAGGTAATTATAAATCTGGTTTGTCATTTAATTTTTTTAGCACATTATATAAAATTTGTTGATTTTCATTGTCATCTTATTGGTTGCAGACTAAAAACATGGATCAGTAGAGCACGTAAGAAATTGTAGCAGCCAACAAATCTACCCAATGACATATTTTCTTTGATGTACTTGAGACACCACTATTCTTCTGAATTCTTCCATGGCTCATTATTTCTTGGATAAATTCATGATGATATAGTTAGATGTTTTGTTTTCAAGATGTCCACTCATGGGCCTACATTTGTGATCCATTTGGTCAAGAGAATGTAGTATGGAAATGATCAATCATGTGCGTGGAGTTGAGGACTCCAACATTAGTTGTACATGTGTATGATACTAGATAAATTATGAGAGAATTATCTTGAGTGCCAAAAAGTGTTTGCATTATTGTATGTTATGTTGACAAGGGTTTTTTTGTGTCCTCAGAATACAACCATGGAAACTTTTGCAACATGCAAAATCAAATCAATGGATGTTTGAGCACAAATTTCATTTTGGAGATTGCTTGGCAAAGTTATGGCAAAACATGGATCCACTACTATTATTTTTAAGGAATTCATGGCTGATGAAGCTCAAGCCAATTCGTTGGCAGTGAGAAGCATACTTGGACAAGGACCCCAAATTTCTATGGAGGGTAAGGAGCATTCATACTTATTCCATTTCATGGATTCCGTTAGAAACATATAAGTGCCAATTTCGGATCAAATGATGGAACTCGATTCTAGAGATTCATAAATTCCTAGATAGAAAAATCTAAACTCTTATTTCCCATCTTGCAGTTTACGAACTTTTGGTAACAGTCGACGTCATCCGCAATGACAAAAGCTCTTCGAAAACTTTCGTGAATGCATCCTATGTAGTGGGTCAACATCAGTTGTTGGTCTAAGCGTCACCCTCGGACTCTCCCTCACCCTCGGTAGTACGTGCCTTTGACTCTGACTCTGACTGTAGTGGATCCTTCTCTCTGATGGACTCAGAGGAATAGCCATGGTGTGGCTCAACCCTGGGCCTGCCTCTACCTCTGGTGCTGGTGGAGCGGGGACATCCTCTAGGCCTGTGGAAACCAGAACCTCTAGAAGATCTACCAGCTTGTTGACCCTCTCTCTGCACATGATCCCTTGGCAATGCCTGAACCCATGGCAACGCTTGAACCTCTGGGTCTACCACGTGGTCTGTTGCATAAGCTCTGACTCTGGGAGTCAGATGGTGTGGAGACCTGGGATGTTGAATGCATTGCATGTCAGACGGTGTGGAACCTGTGCTAGGTGGAGGCACGATATGGTGTGATGAGGACGAGATGTCGATAGGGGGGGCATGTAGAGGAGCATTGTTAGTGCTGGTCATGGGTGGCGGGTCCTGGCCATGAGTGGTGGGTGGTGTGTCATGCGGATGGTCGTACTGGGTGGCTGGCACAAAGTCGAGGTCATCATCGTCTTCCTTGTCGGCGGTGTGGGTGCCGAGCACGATAGATGGTGGGGTGGGGTCCTGCAACCTCTGGAACATGGAGGAGGTGTGTGAATGGGATGGATCAATGGTGGAGTGAATAACACCAAGCTCCCCATCGTTGCGAGGAAGGAGCATGGTCGTGCATGCGTGAAGAGGTGGAGGGCTAGCGTGGAGGTGGTGGCATGTGGGAAGATGTTGGCAACTGGGCGGGTGGTGGCATGCGGGAAGAGGACGGTTGTCGAGAGGGAGGTGGCTGCTAATAAGCGGATATTTCTTGGCATACATGGCCCAACCTTGCAATACTGTCTCTGTATTGTGCCAGGAGATGCTGGCGCACATCTGGTGGGACCTGGATGCAGGGGGTCGCTCCTAGACGTGACTCATCAGGCCTGGTGACACCCAATAGGTGGGCCTTGAGCCTCATAAGAGTGTTTGCTCTCTCGACCAGAATTAAAATTCTTGCAACTCCATAAACTCTACCCATCCTACAAAATTGTCTATATGTTCGTAATTGTTATGTAAGAGTACATGAATCCTATCAATGACTATAAAAATCTTGTTGATGACAATTTAAGCCATTCATGTCAATGGAAATGAGGATATGGTGGATATTCACATTTTTTAATATATGTATTTTTTGGGGCTCCAAAAAATACATATATTAAAATAATTCAAGAGTGAAAGGTCTTGTGTGACCAGAATTAAAATTCTTACAACTCCATAAACACTACCCATCCTACAAAATTGTCTATATGTTCGTAATTGTTATGTAAGAGTACATGAATCCTATCAATGACTATAAATCTTGTTGATGACAATTTAAGCCAATCATGTCAATGGAAATGAGGAAATGGTGGATATTGACATTTTTTAGCATTGACAATTCTTACTCTCTAAGTTCTAGGCAACCAATTTGATTATGTCAATTGAGTTAGAAAAAACATTATATAGTTAAAATTGCAATGTCACACAATTCTTCAACAAAATCATCGTAAGTTTATGTATCTTGGTACATGCTTACTCTACACTACAAAAGAATCAAAGATGTAGCCATTGCCAACATAAGTATTTACAAACAATAGTTACATGTTTTTGTAGCATTTAGCTGGATAGCTTGGAAGATTAGATATTCAGAGACAAACTCTTGTGCTTGGATGTTTCAGCACTGATGAATTTCACTTCTAGCTCATTATGGTAACAAAAGTAGTGATGAGGGTCTTAGAACTTCTTGGCTTAAGTGTCAAGTACTTAGCTGCATTGCGTCGATCAATTGGCATTCAAGACATGCCTCAAGCTCCATCTTGTGCTTATCCTCCGAATACATAAAATAACTTCTACTTCAAATTTGGGTTATGTTCCAAGCCTTCTTGTAAAGCATCACATCATAATTCCAGTGGGGATATATATGATCAATTATTATGCAAACGTTGAACTTCTGTTTCTATGATGTTGTGTCCAAAGGATTGTTGACACAACAGTGACTCCCTATCTAATAATAAAGCTGTTTTTATCTATTCAATATTGCCTTCTTTGCAACTACCAAGTCACGATCATCCTTGAAGCATGTTATGTACATTGTCTTAATGGGAAGCTCTAGCATGCAATGAACAAAATTTTCATAATTATGAGTTCCAGTTATCTTTGGCAAACTGAAATTTTTTGTCATTAACGCCTTCAAGTTTGGCTAAGGCTTTCACCAATGAAAGAAGAAGCAAATTGCTACTCAAAGGTGACGTCTTCATGTGCATCAGTGTTAGAATTTACCTGGTAAGTATTATTCAACAAGTCAACTTGATATAGAACAGCCTCTTTAACTGCGTTTGAGCCTGTCGGCAACCTCTTTGCTCTTGGGTGTACTAGTACTTGCCTTGCTTGTATCTCTACTAAAGTACAGAATGGATAAATAAGATATGGCATCCCATGCAGAGCATAGGAAATTTTTTCACATTTGATAAGGAACATTGTTTTCTCTTTTACATAAAATCACTTTTGAAGAATCTGATTTTGTTCTGTATTTATGAAACAGGACATATACCCTGGAAAAAATTATGGAATGGAAATCTATTGTCTACTTCAGCAACATTTTCCAACATTACATGTGAATAGGTTCACCATCATGTAGCATCCCCAAATTCGTTGAGGAACAAGTCAATATTTATAGCAAATCTTAACAAAATACAATTTCAAATTGTATGGTCCAAAATCCTAAACCCAAAACCTAAACCCTAGATCCTAAACTCTTGCGACAACTCTATTTTGAATTTATGCTTTATTACTGTACAATTGTGTGTTCATTGTGGCCCCTACATGAACATAAATTTCTCTACTGATCAATAAAATTGCACCTGTAATAAGCCTGTGAAATAGCTCCGTTCTTTCTACATATATTCCCGCAGGTTGCTTCAAAATTGCATCAAGATCAAGTAATCAGTACATGAAGATCACTTACTTGATATATCAGAATCAGGTGCAAAATTCTTACTTCGTGGCTTAAATTGTCGGGGTTTCTTGGGAATACCCTCTTTGAAATCTATGGAGTTCTCCAAACCTCTTTTCGATTCTGAAAAGTGCTCATCAAGTCGTTCTCGCTTAATAGCAAGTGCATGTGTGAATATGCTTGTAACAATTGCATACTCAACAGCAGATCCACGACTGGTTGGTAAATCTCTAGTTTCCAGGATAGCAACACGACCACAGGTCTCATCATCAGCTGCTTGAACTCTCAGTGTCTCCATTGCAGTCTCCAGATTAATTTCTGGTGTTTTGCATGCTATTATCTGATGCATCAGGCACATTAAGTCAGAAGAATATTTGTTGCTATCTAGAAAAGATAGCTTTTATAAAGAATTGCCTAAATTTCAACTGCAAAATCATGGCCGAAAATGTGACTTAACCTGCATAGTTTCAGAGGAATTCAAAAGAGCAATTTGATTAGTTGATCTGCAGCTCTGTCAGAGGGTCAAGAGAAACATAGAGACCTGTTCAGACTTTTAATGCTAAGAAAAAAAATTCATCTAAGTGAACCTTGTTGCCTACAAGTTTCCAGACCGCAAAAGCTTCTAGAGCTTAGAGTATTCAGCAATGGTTATCAATCCTTGATTTCATAGTGTACTGGTAAACAGAAAGTCGTAAACAAAAATAAAAATCAGATATTTGACACAAATAACACAAACAAAAACCCACCCTTAAATTTTTACAGTATTTTTCATATGTGAAACTGTGCAAAGGGAAAACCCAAATGGAAAAAATGAGGTTAATGCAAAATCAATCTTTTCAATATCACGGACCTGATAAGCAACAACTCAAATCAAGACATGCATAGAGATAAAGAAAGAAAGACTTCATCAATGCTTTTAGGTGCCAATTATGCTTCAGAGTCTCAATGCTGAATCTATTTAATTGGATAGCACATCTAATATACTTGTTGATGTAATGTGAGCTAGATAGGTACACAAGTCTGATGTCATAATATCATAAATCATCATGTCCAGCTAGACACTCCACCGGTTGGACTGAAGAAAGTTGTGATATCCACTGAAAGTCATACTGTGGAGGTTTGTCACCATTGATGTCTTGAGAGGAGTGAGAATGTCAATGTTGTCATGGTGCTGTATGTGCTAGCATGAGTCATTTGTGTCTACAATCTCTACAAGGAATCTCTGGCCATCTCTGCATCATCCTCTACAGTAGGAGTCAAGTCCCCCTCTAGGACATCGTCAAGAGATATCTCACCTGAGAGGCATGTCGCATTATTCGCATTAGTGTTGTCTCCAGACTGACACACAAGAAGGTTTGTACTTGAAACCTTCTAGACAGTTGCCATACCCAAATAAATAGGGGCCAGGAATCTACCATTTCTCCGATTAAGAGTTTGGAGTCTTGAGCTTATTGTAGGTGAGTTCTATGTTTTTGGAAACCTTCGTTGGAGATCTGACTGAGCTATCAGCAGCCATTGTTGATCAAGTTTTCTTAGTTGAAGATTGCTTGTGCGAATGCTTTTTGTTGTCTTATGCTTCATTTGATACCAATACCAGTAATTGAGTTCATAACATGGTATCAGAGCATTTTTCTACCATCGTCTAGTGGTTTCCTTCTCCATCATCGTTGTCCACCATCTGTCTTTTCCTGTTTGCTGCCCACCATCATTCATTGGCCAGCCTCTCCTTGCCATCGTTTTGTGGAATCACAATCTCCAAGAGTATCTAATTTTCAAAAGTACTAGTTTGTAGATAGAGGTGATTTAGGAATTGCATTCTTCAAGAGGATCGCACCCAATTAGAGATAGGTGATTGAGGAATCACATTCTTACTAGTACCCAAATAGGACTGGCGGTGTCAAAGGAAACATGGAAGAGCCAGTAGGTATTATGGAGAATGTATCAATTTTTTTCATTAAGAATTGATGACTTCTTGGATGGGAAGAAATGCTAGACCCCAATGTCAGACTTAATGTGACCTTGGACCAATAGGTTGCCAGAGGGCTAGTAGATCGTAAGCAATGGTGATGGTCAATAACCATGGCTAGGTATTAGGCTCAAGCAATGTCAAGCGGGTCAGAAGTATAAACCTGGTGAGCTTATTTCTCAAGCTGTCAAAGACAAGGGGTTGAGAATTACCCATCATGGGCATAGCCATTAGCGCCGAAATTATCCTTGGCGTGACAAGAAGCTAGCTTGCAAATTGCCAAGGTAGCCAATTTGGTCACTGTGCCACGTCAAGGTACATGGGTGCTAGTTTTGGAAGAATCGGAGGGTCAAAGAATCAGTCAAAGCTTAATTTACCTTGACATGCCCCAGTGGTCGAATATTGGAATAGAAGGTAGTGCCTTCGCATAGCAGTCTACAATGGGCAGCACACTCTCTACACACCAGCTACTTTGGATGACGGTGTTTCTGGCAACTAACACCTAAAAATGAGTGTTTTGACTAGCCTGGGAGGCCACCTTCTACTGACTCCATTATTTTTTCATGATCGTAAATACCAAAGAGAGGATGTGAGAGAGCAGCCCTACTTAATTTCAATAATCAACCAGACATGTTCATGTAGGCGTTGCTTTGTTTGGATTCGTGCAAGTGTGTGTGTGTGTGTGTGTGTGTGTGTGTGTGTGTGTGAGAGAGAGAAAGGAAAAAAGAAAGACTTTTATTAACGTCTTTTGGGCACCCGAGGGTGCGTAAGACAAAAGCATATGTACATAGCTGTGGGAGCATAGTCCACATGAGGACTGGCATAAGAGTGCATAATGACAGCAGTAGCAGATCGCGGAGAAGAACTGGCAGGCGGACACTAGTGAATCGGGATGATGTAGCTGGCCATTCTGCGGAAGAGAGTCCAGGAAGCCAAGACTCAGATCCGTACATAGTGGCTGGAGTGACCAACGTGTCAAAAAGAAGACATCTAGTGTGCAGTTTGTGGACATGATGCGTAAACTTGTCATAAACCAGAAATTTCTAGATTTTTTATAGCAGCCTCTCTCCATCTGAACCAATGCTGCGTGTCCGCGAGCCTCACACGTGCTAGGGCAGCCTGTCTGAAATGCAACTGCGGAGATGTGAACTGGACACCAAGATAAGTGTAAGAAGAGACAACCTCAACTGGGGAGTCACCAAAGTAAAACTTGTGACCACATATGCCCTGTCTGTTGGTATGAAAATATCATGACCTTGGTTTTAGAGTGGTTCACCTGCAATCCCCACCACATACAAAAAGTGTGTAGTGCACGAAGATGTCTATGGAGGCCGTTAGCTGAGGGAGAGAGCAAGACAACATCATCAGCATAGAGCAGGATGGGTATCAAGAGAAGTGCAAGAGGACAAGCATCGCCAACCTCCTCACGGATGACTCTCTCGAGCTCAGCAATGTAAAGGGCAAAGAGAGTGGGAGAAAGCGGGCAGCCTTGCTTCACCCCCACCGTGTTGCAAAGAATTAGAATTACATTAATGTCTATCAAGTGCCCATGGGCACATAAGACAAATAAAAAGTACATCAGAAAGGAGCATTGTCCACCTAGGACTTATTCCTATAAACCAGATTAAAAAAAAAAAAACAGTAAGAAAACCAAAGCTTAACCTCCAGCTCTGTCAAGGGTACAATAGCAGTAGTTTAACCACCAGCTACACAGAGGGAAAGAGAAGACTGATATAAGTTAACTAACTAGCTAAGTGGACACAAAATACTGTGATATGGTGAGAACCAAGTGCTAGCCTCTGGTGACGAGCTCTGGGTCTGGAGGAGCGAGGAGGACGCTGGAGCTTCGGCTGTCGTACTGGAATGTCTATCTCACTGTCAGAAGTCTATCTCTCTTCTAAAAAAAGTGCGTAATGTGTGACTAGCTATGATCCACCTCAAAAGCATCAAATAAAAGAGACGATCTCATAGTAAACATCAATCTTGGTAGCAAACCAACACATCTTGCATCCGAGTAGGCAAGGAAAGAACCAAGTGTAAGTGGAGTATCTTTGTATAAGCAATGATATTTGCTCCTGATCTCATAGTAGGCTGGACATGTGAAAATGAAGTGAAACTCATCCCCAATCTCCTGTAAAGAGCAGCACTGACAAATCCGTAGTGGCCGAGGCGTGTCTATGTATCTACCTGTCTCAATGGCAAGCTGGTGAGAAGAGACCCTAAGTTGACCAATACGGTAGCGTAGGTCGAAAGATAACGTCTGAGATAAATAACCCGGCCGAATGGGAAGCCCAGATTCATCAAGCTGAAGAAGATGAGTGTGGTAGAAATAAAGCTTGACCCGTGATGGATCTGGGTGAGACCAGACAATGCAGATGTAAGCCCTATAAATCTGCTGGCGAATAAACGCGTGTCCCATTCGGGAGATTAGATATAGATAAACCCCACTCAAAAGGTCAGAAACACACTGAAACCATGAGGACTTAGCCTACTGACTAGCCAAAGTGCAGAAGGATGTGAAAGCCGCAGCCACGTATCTAGATGAATCAAGCTCCGAGACTCTATAAATGAATGTGATAATCCGAAATATAGCCTAGACAATCAGTGGAGGGGAGGCAAACTCCGCACAAATGATATCATGGGGAACTGACTGCTTCGTACGGATCATCTAATTAAGCATGAGGATCTGCACACGTAAAATATCACTCCAAGTATCACTGGATAAGCTTGGACACCACGTCTCTACTGAATATAGAGCGATCGGAGAGACAATAGCAGAAAATAGGCGACATCGCATATCAGGATCATGCACGTAGTACATAGAGGAAAATCTCTCCATCTGGACAAGAGCAGAGTGCCCCTTGCGGAGCCTGGTCAATGCAGCTGGTCTAAAAGTGAGCCATGGACCAGTAAAAAGGACACCTAGGTATGTATAAGAGGCTACTATCTCCAGTGGCTGCCCATCATAGTAGAACACCGTGTCTCTCATATGCTACCGTTTGGTGTTGAGCACCATGACCTTAGTCTTACCAATGTTCACCATCAAACCCCATGTCTGATGGAAAGTATGTAAAGCATCAAGGTGACGCTGAAGTCCTGATGCTGATCTCGATAGTAGTATCACGTCATCCGCATATAGTAAAATAGGAATAACAATATCTGCTAAAGGACAGCCATCTCCACCCTCTTCCCTAATAATCCCCTCAAGATCGTCAATGTATAGAGCAAAGAGAGTAGGGGACAAAGGACATCCCTGCTTTTCTCCCACTGTACTATGAATATAAAAGGACCAACCATCACCATCCCGGAATCGAGCCAGCACTCTCTCATATAACGTGATGATAACAGCAATGATCTCCTGAGAAAAGCCAAGTGATGTCAGGGGCTGGAGTAAAAGGTGTCTTGGAACAAAATCAAAGGCTTTGCGGAAGTCCACAAAGCAACAATAAACCCTCTGCCTCCTGAATTTAGCCTCCTCAATAATACATCTCAGGATGAATATCTGGTCAGCCATGGAGTAGCTAGCGCGAAAACCTGCCTGTCCCATAGCATGTAAACCCTCTGTCTCTGACTGAGAGCTGATAATAGACTGCAAACTGATCAATATAGTTTGGCCATAGTGTGACTGATCATAATAGTGAGGTAGTTGTCTACATTCAAAGGATCCCCGACTTTGAGTATAGGGTGTAAAAGGTTAGTGCACCAAGACATGGGAAGACCAAAAATAACAAATTTGTATGGGGCGATAATGTGAGCAACTGGTTTTAGGAACTCCATGCCTAAGAAGTCAACATCAGTGGCCTTACAAGTTTGACCATTTTTAATGGCGTTTTCAACCATGGACGGAGTGAAGAGGGTGGATTCTGATGGGCGAGGGGAAAGAGAGTCTACTATATATAGTTTGGTAGCATAATTTATCCATGACTCTATAGCAATAGGAGCGGGTTTACAAGGGTTTTTAGAAAACAACCGCCAAAGAAGGTGGAGGATGGGGAGGCCAGAGCATCGACAAGTTCTTGTCCCAAGGACTATAGATAAGCTATCGTTTTTTTCAGAGTCACTTTGCGATACTCCTTTTGTTTCAAGGGGTGTGAGGAGAGTGGTATCTAGCGTAAACAACTTGTTTATGCAGTGAGAAACAGTCCGTGTCATACCATCTGTTGTGGGTGCGTTTATATGAGATGAGAAAGTTTTCGAAGGATATGCAGTATTGGCAGATTGTAAAAGAGATTGAGATAAGAAGGCCGCTTGCTAGTCAACCAAGGAGGTGAAGGGAAAGTCATGGAGAAAAGTGGTTAAGGACGAGGTGTAAGTGGGGAGACCTGACAGAGAGAAAGCAAGGCGAGGGTGACGGATGGGTCGGTGTGTCGTGACCATGGTGATAGGATGTCCAAGGGATAGAAGCAGGAGGGAGTGATCAGAGATGATAGGAGGTATAATGTCGAAGGTATGAAGGAATGGGATCAAAGCCGGTGAACCAATGAAGTAGTCAACAACACTATGTCCTCCCCCATGTGGGTGACAGGTAAAATATGATGATGAAGACCAACAAGGAAGGCCATTCAATATGGCTAAGGAATGGGCCTCCGCTAAGCCACCAAAGTGGGTAGCCAGAATATCTGCATCCTGTGAGGTCCTATCCAATCCCATATCTAATGTGCGAACCTATAGGAAGTCACTCTCTGCATGAAACTTTGCTTGATGCTTGTGCATGCATTTTAAAATCCCCTGCTAAAAGAATAAGACCTCGCTGAGCAAAGCTGACTATATCATCTGAAAGAGCCTAGAAAGGATCACCACCAAAATCCGCAAAGGATGATGTCTGCAGTGCAAAATAACAGACCACTAGAAAGAGTTCTTGAGAAAGCCCGAAACAGTGACCAAAGAACTGTAACCAAATAAACGGTGCAAATGGATCACTTTTGACCTGTTTAAAATGAGTACTGAAAACATCTTTGGTAAGACATGCAACACCACCTGAACCACGTCGCCGATGTGCTGATTGCCAAGTGTAATCCTGTATGAATGGTAGTGGTCGGTATAATGATTCATGAGTCTCAGCTAACAAAAGGATATCACATCTCAGCATAAAAGAATGAAAATCGCATGTCGGAAGATGATAGTATGCCAATACAATTCCAAAAACCAATACGAAAAGGCTTAGGGGAACTCGGGCTGCTCCTTTGCCCGGGAGCCCCGAATTCCTATTGTGAAATCTTATCAGAATTTTTTGGCTTGCCTTCAATGAAAATCACCCGCTGATTCCTTGCATTTGCTTTTTGAATAATTTGTTTCCTGGCTTGCCATTGCGTGTGTGTAAGGTCTTCGTCCATAAAAATAAAGGTCCCTTTTAATTTGGCTCTAAGTCGTAAAGCTGCATTGCGGTAGTTCATAAAATTTGATAAACAAGACGTTAGAGTCAAACTTACTTCTACAAGTTGTATCAAAACCATCAGTGTTGTGTGCAAGCTTAGTCAAAAGCAAATCTTTTGCCTCCTCGATGGGCTTATTCCCGTCGGAAATCCCTCTAACACGGCCCATGGAAATACCGAAGGAGAGGACATAAGTCGTCACAACAAGTATTCCAAAAGCAACACACAAAAACCTCACTAAGCATAGTACATCAACTTTAAAATAGCACTAAACTGAAAGCAACTACTATAAACCACTGTAGATGCATAAAGGAATCCAAGCAAGAAGGCAACTTGCTCAAGGCACTCGGGTAGCCCAAGAAAGCCATAAGAAAATGCCGACATGCAGGACCCCATCAACTGAAATATCCAAAGCTAGCCAACTAGCCCATGAATATCATAGAAAATGCATAGCTCGGCGGCAACCATAGCAACAACTCGGAAACATCAGCAAAGGCCAAGCAATATGCAGCAACCAAGTATGCCAGGAAACATAAAGCATAAGTAGAGCATCCCGAGAAACAAGGTACAACAAAAGGAAGCTCACAAGGTGACTCTGAAAAACACTCAAAAGGAGTAGCATTCTCACAATATGGCTCAAGAAAGATAGCCTGATCAACTACTACATCTGGAACAACCTGAAAATCATCGAATAGTGGATCCATAAAAAAAATAAGATCACGTACAACGCCATCATAATCAGAAGGGTCATCGGGTCAAAATGTCTGCCACCAAGAGGCAGCTTGGCCACTAAATTTCGACATGGGAGAAAGAGAGATCTATTATTCTCTATATCGTTTCATGAGAGAGAAAGAGAGATCTATTAGTCTCTTTTTGGGTACCCAAAGGTACATAAGACTGAAAAGAGTATATTCTTAATTGTTCATACTATGGGAGTGTAGAACGTCTCTGAAATAAGTACAACTGATCTAAACTAAGAAACGAGCATGAAACTTGGTATTACAACAATAGTACGTCAGGAAAAAAAATAGATTACATCGATCAGTAAAAGCACGACCTTTAAGTATATCCATAGAATGATAAATGTCTTGCAATCTCATAAATTGTACATAGAAAACCATTTTGCTTCATGTGAAAGCAGCAAGGCATCTCCATGATAAAGGAAAATTTATACCCATCTATAATAATCAGAGCACTAGTTAATCCCAAAAGGTAAGAACATAAATAAAATCAACTATAGAAAAAAAGAGACCTCAAAGTTGAGAGCATGCTCTATTTCTACTGTTGAGCACATACAACCCTCCCCTAGATGAAGCTTTAACAAAACATCAAGAGCCTTTAACTTCATTGTTTCCCTGCAAATACAATGAAACTTGCATCATGAACTAGAAAATATTGAAATTCTGATACATTTTTTTTGTCAAATAAATCCAACCGTAAGTGATTGTTCCCACTAAAGGGCATCATCAACTATGATGAATGCTAGGCAGATGACTGAAATATTTATCACATGGTGCATGCTTCAATCCTAAAATTTCATGAAAAAACTATATGATCAAAATCCAACAAACTAAATGGCTCCAACAATAAAACGTTGATAATTCCTTGTGCTTGCAATCAATCTATGACCAAATTCAATGGAAACAAAACAAAACAAACCAAAAATATATGGATGGAGACACATTTTGATTCACCTGCGCACCACGTAAGGCTGCTCGTGCAAAAGGCCTTGCTTCATGTCCGGTCTATGTGGATACATGACCTACATTATCAATCATAGCAGTTGCATTAATACCAGCAAACTTCAATAAAAAAGTAAGGCATAAGTCTCCTCTCAAGGCTAATTCAAATAGGTAGTGGAAAGTAGTCATCATACTTATCACTTAAATTTACTCCTGATAAAACAAAAAAGCTACATCTCCAGATCCTTCCTAAGACCAAAAGTCTTTGTCATCGAGGTTTTACCTCGACACATTTCAGAAAGTGCAAAGGTTCTCGTTGACCCTGTACACTAGCAATACGTAACAGCCATCTCACACTTTTTCTTCCTGCCAAATGAGAGTATTGACATTCAAGAGCTGAATTGCATGCAGTAAAATTGAACAGACTAAAATGTGCTAGAATCTTAATCCTAAGGGTTAGTAAGCCCAAATAAACCTTAGGACTAGAGATAATGATAAATGAGTGTTAAATAAATCAGAGCCAAGCTCACCAAGTAACTCCTTATCACATTTAAAACAAGGAGAAATTGTAAATTTTCACACAGAAACTACACAAACCAGATGGGAGAGATTCTGACGAGGGAGCACCCTAGCATTGTGTGAACATTGTGTGCTGCACACTACATAGACTTGCTCATCCATGACCTATGTGCACTTCCATGGATCAAAGAGTTATTTTCCATTTGCTATGCTATCTTCCTTGACGCTTGCTCCATGTTGCTAAACACATCTCCTCTTCAGTGTCTAGTTTGTTGTTTCTCACTCAAGTTTGTTGCGTTTCTTTTATGCTACGGTGCACTGATTATTGTAATTTGTCTGTTGCAGAAGGGGCGAGATCTTGCAGATCTGGGAGGCCAGATGGGACTACTTCCACCGAACCATCCACACCGTAGCCCACATGTTGCACCCCTTGTGGTGCTCTACCCAAGATTTGGACGATCGGGAGCTGCACCGGGGATGGGTGGAGTACACTGAGCGCGTATGGCCCGGACCAGGTATATGTGAAATCATTTGGTAGTCTTAAAACTACATAGTGTACTCATTGTTAGTGTGTGGATTCAGTGGACTTGTGCATGCCATGTTTCTTTTGCCAACAAGAACATAGCACGCCAGCTGATCACCTTTAAGCGCTTCCAGTTTCCTTTTGATGGAGAGCAGTGTCGGCTGAGGGAGGATCAGCTGAGGCCCATTACGTGGTGGAGCATCCACGGGCGCAACATAAGTGACTTGCGGCATCTGGCCGAGAGACTCCTTGCACAAGACTGTTCAGCATCCGCTTGTGAGTGGAATTGGAGCACCTGGGACTTGTATCACACGCAGAAGAGGAACAGTCCACGAGCAGTGTAGACGGTTGGTGTTTGTGAACACCAACGGTCGTATGCTGAGGCACACACGCGAAGAGGGCCATATGGTCGAGGTGAGTCACATTATTACCCCATGCTCTAGTAGTACTTTGACGAATTGAATTGTTTGCGAAATATGCAATGCATTGCAATATACCTGCCTGACAACAATGTATTGTTTTTGGTTGCAGGCAAACCCAGACTCTTGCTTGGTGGACTCGGCAGCTGTTGCTCCTCGGGCACCACCCAAGCAGGAGGAGATGGAGGATGAGATCTGTAGAGAGTTCTATAGACAGGCATAGGCTAATGCACGGGCTCTACGGTGGAAGACGAGGAAAGAGAGGGTGCGGGAGAGGGCTGAGGAGGGAGATGATGAGGGCTCGGAGGGTGGAGAGGAGCTCGGGGCTGATTATGAGGAGGAGGAGTGGGCTGAGGGGGATACTGAGGAGGAGGACATGGGGGCAGAGGCACAGGGGGATGCCCTGGCTGACCTGTTGGTGGACCCTGATGTGGAGACAGAGGAGGAGCCAGCCATTCCTTCACATAGGCCTAGAGGGAGACCTAGAGGTTCTGGGAAGGGTGTGGGGGGGGGGGGGCGCTGAGTTCACTTTTTGTAGACAGAAGTGGAGCATCACAGGCAGCCATCGGCCAGGCATCATCACAATGGGTAGGGCAGGCGTAGGATCACAGCCACCTGACACACAAACATGCAGGCGTAGACAGAGGGGTGGGGGCAGCCAGAGGGGGGCCAGAGGAGGGGGGAGAGAGGCAGGGGGAGGACGAGGTAGAGCACGCAGCAGAGCCAGGGCCACACCACAGCGTATGCTTCCCTCCGATTCATCTATAGACCCTTGGGATCAGCAGACAGGCACAGACTCGAAGGATTTTGACTACCATGACTCCGACGACGAGTCTTAGTTGTATACTCTTCATTACGTTCATGGAACATCATTGTATCCCATTTTGGTGCCATGTGGACCGATATTATATATTATGATGATCCTATTCACAACAGTGTCATGATTCAATATGGTTCTTTATGGTTTCAGTTCAGTTTTATGGTTTATGGTTGGAGAGAGAGACTATCCAACTGTCGATGTAATCCCTCTCTAGTCGAGAAGACTAAAGCAATATCGTCCGCATATAGGAGAATGGCAATCAGAATATCCCCAAGTTAGCAACCTGTACCACCACTCTACTCAATGACCCTCTCAAGCTCGTCAATATATAGTCCGAATAGTGTAAGTAAAAGGGAGTGTTATGTCCATGACCAGTACATAGGATACAGTATACTCCTAGTCTTGGATACACGGTACTCCAGTGAAAGAAGCTGTTAGTTATGCCACGTCATACTGGACGTGACCCGAAAGTAACTAATATCCTTGTGAGGCCCATAACACACTAAATGGAGTTTAGACAAGGTATGAGACAGTGTGTGCATGTGTAGAGTTATCAATAGCAATTCTATGAATAGTTGGTCCATGCTTGGACTCTATTCTAGGTGAATCTATGTATAGGGAACTTAGGATTATGCATGGCTAAGTGCCCACGATGCTTTTGGCTCTATATATTGGGTCCAAACTCGCCCTACTCCTCATCATGGTTTTGGATTCATTGCCAAGCTCTCACTCTACATTCATGCTTCTTGTTCCTAGGCTTGGGGGTGAGACTTCTAGAGTTTGATTGGATGCTTCTACTTGGTTGGGTGGTTTCTCCATAGTGTGTTATCCTTTGTGTTTGAGATTTGTAAGCAAGATCTAAGGAGCTTCCCTTATAGGGGTATCAGAGCCAGATTTCGCTCCTGGGACCTGTGGGTTATGGGCCCACCACGCTTCCGCTGCGCACTCTGATGCGAAGTTGGCACTTTGGCAGTTTGTCCTAGGTTTGCCAGCTAACTATTAGAACGAATGCAGGCGAAATGTGCTTCAAAGCCTCGAGGATGCGTTTCTTATAGTGGTATCAGAGCAAGGCTTACAAGTTTGGAGAGGTGGTACTTTTCATTGGAGCTTGGTGGTATTAAGGAAAGGAGCAAGGTTGCAAATTGGTGGATCTTCCCAATTTCAATTTGCATGATCCATATCTCTCTCAAATTTCATTGTGGTTTATGGAGAATTGTGCTAGGAAATCAATTTTGGTATCTTTTTTGGAGTTTTAGCATGTGTAGCTCAAAACTAGTTATGGAGCTGAAATTTCCAGCAAGTTAATTCACTTTGAAGTAGTTGAAATTCAGGTTGCATATTGGATCTTCCCATGTATTTGGATTCTAGGCTCTTTTGTGGCCAAATTTGGCTTGTTTTCCATGATTTTGGCACAAAATGGAGGGTAGAATTCAAAATCCAGCAAGTTCAGATCAATTGGTTGGTTATAACTCTGTATTTCGGATTGCATGTGGATTTGGAAAACGTTCTTGCCATTAATTTCCAGTTGGACATGGTGAAAAAACTCAGAAAGGGCCAAAATTCATGATTTTTGCTTGTTTTTTCATGAAATTGGATGGTAGGAGGTTGTTGAACATCAATTGAAGCTGGGAAAAGATGAATCGTAGTCTTTTGAAGCTGTCCTAGAAGATAGAGCCAAGAATTCTAGCAATTTGGTTTGTAGGAAGTCAAAAATTGTCAAAATTGACCCATTTTGGTGAATTTTGGGGGATGGATTTCTCTAAATCCATAAGGGAATCAGTTACGGACTACAGGATACAGGCCTACTGGGCTACTCTACATATATTCCGCAGGCCTCTTTACATTTACTGTTGGTTATGTATATTTCTGGTTACGCATTTTATATTAGTCATGTACAGGCCCCAGAGCCTTTTTATATGCTTATGACCCGCACTGGGTCCTTTTTTATGACATTGACTGGCCTTGGGCCCTTATATGGTTATATGTGGAGTGGGGGCCCGTAGGAGGGCGCACTATTTTCCATCCACATTTTGCCTCCCTTTACTTTTGAATTCCTATTTTAGGGTTCATTGGTAGGGTATTTATAGGGGCATTTGTACACTCATTTTTCAGATTATTGATTGGTATTGCTTGGGCTCTTCGTGGGAGACCCTATTGTCTTGTCAATTGCTTGTAGGGCTTTAGTCTATTGCTGTCTTTTATGCTTCATTGATTCAACACCTGAGATTTTGATCATAACTTGGTATCAGAGCACTTTCCTGATTGCTGAATTTCAGATCTGATTTTCTGATTGGGTGCCCATTTTCTTTGCTGATTTTTCTCTCTTTGCTAAGGGCTTTCGTCTCTTTGCTTCAGCAACATTCAGCACAGTTTGGAGGAGGACCAACTCCCATCAAAGCATTTTCCTTGGCGGAGCTTTAGCAGATAGTTAGCGGAAGTACTTCCACTAAATTTGGCGGCCGGAAAAAAAAAAAAAATTGGGCAGATCATTTCCGGCGCCCAAGTTCCAAATCCTTTTCCCTCTTTTTTTTGAATCTTCCATTTGATTCAGGGAGAGGATTCTCAGCCATCTTTTCAGCATTGATTGGAGGTTGTCCAGCGCCCTACTTCATCGCATTTTTCAGCCATTGTTCCAACAGAGTTTCAGCCATATTTTAGTTTTGATTGGAGGCTGTCCATCGCCCTATTTCATCATGTTTTCCACATATTTCCAGCCATATTTTCAGCATTGATTGGAGGCTGTCCAGCGCCCACTTTCATTCTCCTTGTGGTCACATTTTCCAGCCAGCTCTTCGCACATGCTTGGAGCTCTATCGAGAGGTATCTTTGCTGGTTTTTCCTTGCTTTTCTTGACATTTGTCATTTCCTTTCTTGCTCTTAGTGTCGTTTGTGTACCTAAAGCGTATTTGGGGTGACGACAAAAGTCCGCTCCCTCCGATATTAAGCTTTTCTTACACTCTCTTCACTTCCTGCATTCCTTGACCATGGATACTCCCCGTACATCTTCTGAGCCTCACATACCATCTTCCACTTACCTTGACGAAGTACGGCATGATCTTAGGGAGGCCATGAGTGATGTATGCACTGATTTACGCCAGGAGTTACGAGAGACGTTCACTGCTCTTTTTGCCCAGATTGCTACACTATCATTACAGTCCAGTGTTTCTCCACTATCTCCACTTGTTCCCCCATAGCGTACATTTCCACCACCCGAGACTCCTTCATCTTCTAGTCCTTTGCCACGAAGACTGACATTCAGCGGATACATTTGGCTGCTTTACATTTGGAGGGTCGTGCTGCTACTTCGTGGCGCATGTTTCGTCAGACGGCTTCACACCCTAGCCTTGCTAGTTGGACAGAGTTTATGACAGCACTCCGCCTAACGATGATTGATCCTCAGTGGCTTATTCAACAGCGCGACATCTTTCGCAGTTTATCTCACACTGGTGACTTGGCTACTTATACGACACGGTTTACAGAGCTTTCCTATCTATTCCCAGATATTTCTACATTGGAGCTCATCTCTCGCTACGTTGCTGGTCTACGAGGCGCACTCAGATATGATGTTTCTTCTTTTTTTCCACTCACTCTTTCTCACGCCATCTCCCTTGCTACCGCACTGCAGCACAAGTACTCTCCCATCTCTTCCTCTGTTTCTCGTCCTTCGCGTCCTTTCACACGTCCTATTTTTTCCTCTCCATCCTCTGCTAGTCCCACATCTAACAGTTCACCTTTGTCCACTCTTCCTTCTGCACCACGTCCTCCTTTTTCTCCTCGTCCTGTTTTTCTTCGTCGCTACTCACAGCCTGAGATGTCTGAGATCCGTGAGAAGCGCTTACGTTTCAACTGTAAGAGTCCTGATCATATCGCCCGTGATTGCCGACAGCTTGCCACTGCTACTGCCGTCTATTTCCATGATGCTGACACACCTGATGATAGTCCTGATTCTGCCATATGCCTTCATATTCTTGATGATGACCCACCTGTTGATCAGTTTGCCACACCCACTGAACCTGTTCCTGATCCCCCTGATCTAGCTGTATGCCATGCTCAGCTTGCTTATGCTACTTGGGCCGGTAAGCCGGGTCCACGCCATATCCGTCTTCGCGTACGTATCACTGGTCGTGAGTTTATTGCCCTTGTTGACACGGGTCTCAGCAGTCATATTACTACATGCATTCGTGCTATGCCAGTCACTACGCCTCATCCCCTGCATGTTGAGGTTGCCAGCGCACATTCTTTTCCTAGCACGCAGATGTATCAGCAGCTTTCATATCGGATTGGAGACTTCCTTGGTCAGGCAGATTTTCATATTATTCCACTTACATGGTACGATCTTATCGTCGGTGCTGATTGGTTTGCATGCTTGGTGCGGTTACAGTAGACCTCCAGCAGTAGACATTGATATTCTCTCATGATGGTACTCAGCATATACTTTTCGGTATTGATTCTCAGCAGGACTATCAGCTTATTTCCAGGAAGCAGTTCATACGGAGCCTCCCGAAGGCCCACTGTGCAACTATTCTTTCTGTTCAGCCAGTTCAGCCTATTGCGGATGCACCACCTTTGCCACAGGTATTTTCTCAAATGTTGCGTGAATTTGAGCATGTTTTTAGAGAGCCGACTCAGTTACCACCTTTACGAGATGTCAACCACCATATAGACCTTGTTTCCTTTGCATCACCTCCTTCTCGTCCTCCTTTTCGTATGTCTACTGTTGAGCGCGAGGAAGTCCAGCGTCAGGTGTATGATTTATTACGACAAGGCCTTCTTGTTCCTAGCCACAGTCCTTTTGGTGCTCCTGTTTTACTTGTTGATAAGAAGGATGGTACTAAACGTCTATGTATTGATTATCGTTTAAATAAACTTACTATCCCTAATCAGTACCCTATCCCTCATATGGATGACCTGTTTGACCAGTTAGGCCAAGCCAAGATCTTTTCTAAACTTGACCTCCGTTCCGGTTATCACCAGATTTGTATGCATCCTCCTGATGAGCACAAGACAGCTTTCCGTACCCACTTTGGTCTGTATGAGTTTTGTGTCCTTCCTTTTGGTGTTACCAATGGCCCGCCCACTTTTCAGAATGTCATGAATAACATCTTTCGTCCTCTGCTTGGAAAGTGTGTCATTGTTTATTTTGACGATATCATCATTTATAGCACCACTCTCTCTCTTCATGTTCAGCACGTTCGTTCTGTTTTTGTTTTGTTAGTTACTCATCATCTGTATGCTAAACGTTCTAAATGTTCTTTTGCTGTTGTACAAATCGAGTTTTTGGGCTTCTTTGTTACTAATGGTACTGTTCGTCTCGACCCTCGTAAGGTCCGTTCTATTCTTTCATGGCCTATGCCTGCTGATGTTCATGATGTTCGTATGTTTCTTGGTCTTGCTATCCATCTTCGTAAACCAGTTGCTCATTTTGCCACTCTTGCATCTCCTTTGCATGCACTGTTGAAAAAGGAAACTTCGTTTGCTTGGACTCCTGCATGTCAATCAGCTTTTGATACTTTGAAGGTTAAGCTTACCACTGCCCCTGTTTTATGTCTTCCAGATTTTTCCCAGCGTTTTGCTGTTGAGACTGATGCTAGTTCCACAGGATTAGGTGCTTTGTTATGTCAGCGTCAGTGTGTTATTGCATATGAATCCCATCGTCTTCGTTCGTATGAGCAGCGCTATTCCACTCATGAAAAGAGTTGCTTGCTATCATTTTTGCTTTAAAGAAGTGGCGTCATTATCTGTATCATGTTCCGTTTGATGTTTTTATTGATCACCAGTCACTTCGTTATTTGTATACACAAAAGGATCTTAGTGATCGTCAGTACCATTGGCTTCAGTTTTTACAGTCCTTTCATTTTGATATTCATTATAAGCTTGGTAAAAGTAATGCTGTTGCTGATGCTTTGTCTCGTTTACCTGCTCTTACTTACAGTCTTGTTACATCTCCCCACTCTTGGTATTATGATCTTCCTCATGCTTATGCCACATGTCCAGACTTTCATGATGTTATGTCGTCTGCCTCTCGTCCTTCCTCTCACCCTCACCAGGTTTATTCCATTGTTAATCATCGTTTGTTTCACTATGGTTCGTTATGTATTCCTAGCACTCTCGACATACGTCCACAGCTCCTTGATGCCCATTCCTCTCCTATTGGTGGCCATTTTGGTTTTCAAAAGTCCTTGTTCCGTTTGAAAGAACATTTTTATTGGCCTTCCATGAAGCGTGAGCTTTCCCACCTTATTCATACTTGTGATTTTTGCCTCGTAACAAGTACTCCCGTGAAAAACCTGGCGGTCTCCTTCAAAGTTGGCCTATTCCTTCCCGCCAGTGGACTGATATATCTATGGACTTCATTTTAGGTCTTCCCCGTACTCAGCGTGGTCATGACTCTTGTTTGGTGATAGTTGATAGGTTTTCTAAACAAGCTCATTTCATACCAGTCAGACGTACTATTACAGCAGAGCAGTGTGGTCGTATATTTATTTCTGAGATTTTTCGCTTACATGGTCTCCCACGATCTATACTTACTGATCGGGATACCAAGTTTACATCAGGTTTTTGGACAGAGCTTATGTGTATCTTGGATGTTAGGATACTTATGGGCACTGCTTATCATTCTTCTGTGAATGGTCAGTCTGAGGTTATTAACCGGGTATTGGAGGATTATTTACGACATTATGTTTCTCCTTCTGGTCATGATTGGGATCAGCATTTATGTTTGGCTGAGTATAGTTATAACAATTATGTTAGTTCCAGCACAGGTGTTTCTCCTTTCCTGCTTGCTCGTGGATACTCACCAGTTCTACCCGATATACCTGCTCCTCCAGATGATGCACCTGTTACTATTTCATCTTATCTTTCGAGTGCTCGGGAGATTATTACTAGAGCTGCTACTCATTTACAGCATATTCAGCAGCGGTACAGGACCATTGTTGATCGTCATCGGCACCATGTTCAATTTGCTGAGGGAGATACTGTTTTTCTCCGGTTACGCTTTGCTCGCCATCGTTTTGTACAGGGTCTTGCTTCTACTGAGAAGCTTGTGACGCGCTATTATGGGCCTTTTCAGATTCTTGAGCGCCTCAATCCAGTTACATATCGTCTTGAGTTACCTGCTGCTTGTGATATCTTTCATGTCAATTTATTACGTGCTGCTATTGAGGATGATGCTCCTCGAGATTCCTCATTTCCTACAGATCCAGAGCTTTTTCCATTCTTGTCAGCTGCTATTTTACAAGTGTGCTTATTGCATAGTCGTCGCCATTGGCAGGTTCAGTTTTTGGTCCAGTGGGATGGTCGTCCTATTGAGGAAGCTACTTGGGAGCCCATTGATGTTTATTATCATACCCCTATCCTGGCTGATCAGGCTCGATCACTTGCAGCTACCATTGCTTCTCGGGATGCTCCGGCTTCTCTTGATGTTCCTTTCTCAGATGGGATATCTTGATGCAGTATTTTTCTCTGGCACTGGTTCTTATCTTATTTTGCCTACATTGGGGGCAATGTTCTTTATAGCCAGGGAGAGTTACGGACTACAGGATACAGGCCTACTGGGCTACTCTACATATATTCCGCAAGCCTCTTTACATTTACTGTTGGTTATGTATATTTCTGGTTACGCATTTTATATGTACAGGCCCCAGAGCCTTTTTATATGCTTATGACCCGCACTGGGTCCTTTTTTATGACATTGACTGGCCTTGGGCCCTTATTATATGGTTATATGTGGAGTGGGGCCCCGTAGGAGGGCGCACTATTTTCCCTCCACATTTTGCCTCCCTTTACTTTTGAATTCCTATTTTAGGGTTCATTGGTAGGGTATTTATAGGAGCATTTGTACACTCATTTTTCAGATTATTGATTGGTATTGCTTGGGCTCTTCGTGGGAGAACCTATTGTCTTGTCTATTGCTTGTAGGGCTTTAGTCTATTGCTGTCTTTTATGCTTCATTGATTCAACACCTCAGATTTTGATCATAACTGGATCATTCTGGATTTTTTACAGCATGATTTGTATTCCTTTTTACCTTCCCACCAAGCTATTAGACCTATAAATTGATGGGTGGGGGCTTATGTTTCAATTCCATCAAGTTTGTAGTAATTTTGACTTCTAGAAATCAAGAATTCATGGTTCTCAGCCCATACTGCTTCATAGGATCTGTATGAAGGCTTCATGGAACTCTTAGACTATTTGGATCATCACTTTTAGACTTGGTTGAGTGTTTGCAAGTTTTTAAGCTAATTGGCCTTAAAAAAGTGCACCCTCCTACAAGTTATTTGGCTGTTCTGAACTCGCACGTGTGAATCCTAGGTGGCAGGCTGACGTGGCAAGTGTCTTGTTCACTAGGTCTCCTCTGTACTGAACTTTATAGCACCCAATTTGGTGTCCTGTAGCCAAAGATATGATCATCTAAAGTTTTGCAATTTTGTGAGCAAAATTGGTAGAATTTTCTATTTTAACTATACTTGCATGGAACGTCTGCATGTTGATTCTCATAGTGATTCTGACATGCATGAGTGGTTTAGATCTGTTTTGAGTGGTTATACGCATGTACTCTGACTGTTAGATACAGAATTGGGTTTTATAGCTGACAATTTCCGTAGAACTTGATTTTTACGTAAAATTCCGTAAATGTGAAAAATCAGTTTAATGTCGCATGGCTTGCATGCCTGATGGACATTATTAATGTAGTAAAATTAAGAATCGAACAGTGAATCGAATTTTCGATTTCGATTTCTTAATAACTGACAGTGGTTTTTTACGAATTTTTTGAAAACGTAAAATTTTAAAAAAAAAAAAATTTAAAGTGCGAAAACTTGAAATTTTTAGTTTTTTCCAGTTTCTTGTAATATCTATGAAATTGACTAGAAATAGTGATTTGACCATGCTGGAGTCAATTTTAGTCAGTTTTTTGGTCAACTGTACTTCACTATGAGTTAATTTGATATTTAACTAAATTTAGTAATTTCCAGGATAAATATATCGAGAATGCCGAAAAAACTTCAAATCAAGCTGCAAATCCAGGTGCGCCATCTTATATGGTGATTTGTCGGCAGTTGAGTACGGCGCTCAATGATATGAATAAACGTAATCAAATGAGAGATCAGCAAATGGAGGTTATGTTGAATCAAGTCAAATTAATGTCTTCACCCAATGTCGGTTTTCAACCGAAGGTTTATGTGGGCGAGAAGAGGGAGAAGAAACTTGAAGTCGTCGAGGACTGGCTAGCCAAGTGGAGTATAGTTACTTCAATCTGCATAGTGTTCCTGATGAGAAGAAAATTGTGTCGTGTTGTTCTTACGCGGCAAAGCGTCATCGTGGTGGCAAGATTTACCGGTGAAGCCAACTACTTGGGATGCGTTTGCGGAAGTTTTCAAGAAAGCTTTCGTAGTTGTTGATGACATGGACTACTACCTGAAGTTCGTGAACTGCAGGATGGGTACAAAGAGTTTAGACTCTTATATCCAGGAATTCATGAACCTATGGAATAGGGTTCCATCATTCGATGTGAAGTTGGCACTTTGGTAGTTTGTCCTAGGTTTGCCAGCCGACTATCAAAACGAATGCAGGCAAAATGTGCTTCAAAGCCTCGAGGATGCATTTCTTACAGTGGTATCAGAGCAAGGCTTACATGTTTGGAGAGGTGGTGCTTTTCATTGGAGCTTGGTGGTATTCAACTAGTATTCTCATCCAAGGAAAGGAGCGAGGTTGCAAGTTGGTGGATCTTCCCAATGTGCGAAGAAATGTGGACAGTGTTGAGTCGGAAACACAGGGGACTCAACTAACTAAGAAAGATAAGAAGATTGTGGAACAATTCACCATTCGAGATGGATTACTATTTCGGAATGGGAAAGTTTGCATACCTGGTGATGATGAGCTCAAACGTAAGATTTTGTTTGAATGTCATGACATACCTTGTGCAGGACATCCCGGTATTCACAAGACTCTAGACTTGGTTAAGAGAGAATTTTATTGGCCAAAGCTCAAGCCATATGTCGAGTCATATGTTAAACCCTGTCAACTAGCAAAGGCTGAACGCCATAAGGTTGGTGGTTTGTTGCATCCGTTAGATATCCCAGATAAGAAATGGGAAAGCATATCTATGGATTTTGCCATTGGGTCTTTGGATTGCGAAAGCATATGATTCCACAGTGGTGGTATCCAGGAAGCAGTTTGCGCAAATTCCAACCACTTTGAAAACCAAGAAGGGTAAGAAGCGCGGTCCAGAGCAAGCAAAATATTTTGACGAATTAGATCGCATCGGAACCCAGGAAGCCGAAGAGAAAGAGATTCAAGAAATCTATGTTCCTGGAAAAGGCTAAGAAAGAGAACTTATGTTTCGTCTGTAAGAAGCCTAGACATATGATGAAATTTTGTCCAGAAAGGAAGAAAGTGTTTGCTCACATGATTGAAATCCCAGGAGGCAGTGGTAAGACTTTGGAAATTAACCTGGATGATTGTGAGTGTGAATGTTCTTTTAGTACTACTTCTTTCTTGCCTAATGAACTTTTCCGTTTAATTGGCACAATTGAAGATCAAGAAGTGAGTATTTTACTGGACAGTGATTCAACTCATAATTTTATTAATTCTTGTCTTGTGCAGAAACTCAGCTTGGAAACTGAAGCCAGCAATCATAGATATAAAGTTTATCTAGCTTCAGGAGCAGAGTTGGAAACTTGGAATGTAAAAGTCCTGAAGCTCCCAGTTTTGATGCAAGGACACACGGAATTAGTTAATTTTCATGTTTTAGACCTAGCTCGTACTGATTTAATTTTAGGTTATGTGGTTATTTAGTAAATCGCCTTCTCTGTTGATTGATTTTGAGAAGCATGTTCTCACTTTCAAGGAGGGTGAAAAGGTAGTTCGCAGTAATTTTGTACGTCCGTTGGATCAGATTTCTACAGTTAATAAAATGGAGACATTGGATTATTCTGAGTATGAAGTTATTTCAATATGTGCTATTCCAGCTGTGGATGTTCCTAAAATGAATCTAAATGGTTGTGAATTCTTAGCAATTCTTAACTCAATAAATTTAGATCATGAACAAGCAGTGAAAGAACAGATTATAAATGAATTTAGGGATGTTTTTCCATCTGAATTACCTCATGGTTTACCACCATCTAGGTCAGTAGACCACATGATTGAGTTAATTCCAGGAAGTCAACTTGTCTCTAGACTACCTTATAGGTTCTCTCAGAAAGAGGAGACTGAGATTTCAAATCAAATAGAAAACTATCTGAGGATGGGACATATACAACCTAGTAAATCACCATGGGGCGTTCCTGTTCTTCTTAAAGCGAAGAAAGATGGAGGTTTCTGAATGTGTGTGGATTACAAGGGTCTTAATAAAGTGGCTATCAAAAATAAATATCCATTACCCAGGATGGATGACCTTGTAGATCGCTTGGGTGGAGCACGGTATTTCACCAAGATAGATCTCAGGACAGGGTACCATCAAATAAGAATTAAGTCGGAAGATGTAGACAGAAATTCGTTCTACATTTGGTCATTATGAATTTTTAGTGTTGCCATTTGGATTAACGAATGCTCCAGCAACGTTCCAGCAAATGATGAACGATTTATTTCGTCCATATTTGGGGAAGTTTGTGGTTGTATTCTTGGACAACATTCTCATTTACAGTAAATCCTCTCTACGCTAAAGAGTCCAAGTGTGAATTCTTTAAGCAAGAGTTGCTTTATCTCGGTCATAAGATCACAGTAAATGGGATCAAGATTGACGAGGATAAAATCAAAATTGTGATTGAGTGGCCAATTCCAGGAACTGTGAGGCAAGTAAAGTCTTTTTAGATTTTAC
The DNA here is from genome assembly GCA_029204225.1 of Diphasiastrum complanatum. Classification (NCBI taxonomy): domain Eukaryota; kingdom Viridiplantae; phylum Streptophyta; class Lycopodiopsida; order Lycopodiales; family Lycopodiaceae; genus Diphasiastrum; species Diphasiastrum complanatum. Next base: position 33,298,972 of record CM055109.1, on the reverse strand, counting down.
ACTTTTCTTCAAGAGATTTATTGAGGATTATGCTAACTTAGCAGCACCGCTTAATAATTTGACAAAAGGGATTGTTAATAAAAAGAAAAAGAGGAATCAACCTAGTCCGCCTGTTGTTTGGAACGAGGAATTGAATCAATGTTTTGAGAAACTTAAAACAATGATTGTTTTAGCTCCCGTGTTACAAATTGCAAATCCAGATTTACCTTACGTCGTGAGAATGGACGCAAGTGATGTTGCAGTTGGAGCGGTTCTATTACAAATGGATAGGCCACTAGGGTTTGAGAACAAAAAATTCACTGGTCCTCAATTGTGTTATACTACGAAGGAAAAAAAATTGTTTGCTGTAATCCATGCACTTAAAACCTGGAGACACTACTTGTATGGTAGTAAGTTTGTGGTGTATACGGATCACCAGCCTCTTAAGTATTTTTGTAATCAACATGATCTTCGGGGGAGAAAAGCTCGATGGGCTGAATTGATGCAAGAATTCGATCATGAAATCCGTTACATAAGAGGCAGCTCTAATCAAGTTGCAGAGGCTCTTAGTCGGATCGGTGAACTGAACGAGTTGTCATTCACCCAGATTTCTACGGATCCATATCTTTCGTTGAGAGGAAAATATGAATCAGATTCCCATTTTGGTCACATTTGGAACATTGTTCAGACCGGAAGAAATGTGGACAGTGTTGAGTCGGAAACACAGGGGACTCAACTAACTAAGAAAGATAAGAAGATTGTGGAACAGTTCACCATTTGAGATGGATTACTATTTCGGAATGGGAAAGTTTGCATACCTGGTGATGGTGAGCTCAAATGTAAGATTTTGTTTGAATGTCATGACATACCCTGTGCAGGACATCCCGGTATTCACAGGACTCTGGACTTGGTTAAGAGGGAATTTTATTGGCCAAAGCTCAAGCCATATGTTGAGTCATATGTTGTTAAATGCAAACCTTGTCAACTAGCAAAGGCTGAACGCCCTAAGGCTGGTGGTTTGTTGCATCCGTTAGATATCCCAGATAAGAAATGGGAAAGCATATCTATGGATTTTGTAGTTGGACTTCCAAAGACCCAACGGCAAAACGATTCTATTTGGGTTGTAGTGGATCGGTTAACTACTAACTGCATTCATACCAGTCAAGTCAACTATAAAGGCTTCTGATTTTAGCCCAGATCTTTGTTGAGAGATTATTTCGGTTGTATGGTCTGCCAAGTGACATTGTTAGTAATAGAGACCCTAAGTTCACAGGTCACTTTTGGTCAGCAGTATTCCATAAACTTGAAACTTCTTTTGAGAATCAAATGGCCAGACAGAAAGGACTAATCAAACTATGGAAGATATTTTGAGGACGTATGTTTCTCACAAACAATCTCATTGGGAAGATTATCTACCATTGGTTGAGTTTGCATATAATAGTAGAAAACATTTTGCTACAGGTTACAGTCCTTTTATGCTTATGTACGATTTTCAACCTAGATCTCTAGTAAATGTTGAGATGAAGTCTATTAAGATCCGGAAGGTTGCTAATTTTTTGCATGATATGCAAGAAATGTTGCAAGTGGCTAAGGATAGTATCCGAAGTGCTCAGGATAGAGCTAAACATTATACCGATTTTAAGAGATCTCCAAGAGATTTTAAAGTTGATGACTGGGTGTATCTTAGGATTCCAAAAAATTCTAAGACGTTATGCATAGGGAAGCATTATAAGTTGTCTACCCGTTATTGTAATCCTTTCAGAATTGTACGTAGAATTGGATCTTTGGCGTATGAACTTGATCTTCAAGGAAAATCGCTGCACACCCAGTATTTCATGTAAGTCGTTTGAAACTAAGTTTACATGATGGTGATACAGTTGGATCGGATGAGGATTTATCCCATTTGGAAGATTTGTCGCTTAGTGTACCTTTGGAATCTGAGAAAGTGCTCAGAACCAGAGATAAACAATTGAGAAATCGTTCTATCTCTAAGTGCTTAATTCGATGGAAGGGTCGTACTGAGGATGATGATTCGTGGGAGAGAGTTGATAGCATAAAGAAGAATTTCCCGAATTTTAGTTTCTAAGGATAGAAACAGTTTAAGGAGGGAAGAATGTTATGGCCATAGGATACTCCTAGTCTTGGATACACGGTACTCCAGTGAAACAAGTTGTTAGTTATGCCACGTCATACTGGACGTGACCCGAAAGTAACTAATATCCTTGTGAGGCCCAGAACACACTAAATGGAGTTTAGACAAGGTATGAGACAGTGTATGCATGCTTAGAGTTACCAATAGCAATTCTATGAATAGTTGGTCCATGCTTAGGACTCTATTCTAGGTGCATCTATGTATAGGGAACTTAGGGCTATGCATGGCTAAGTGCCCAGGATGCTTTTGGCTCTATATATTGGGTCCAAACTCGCCCTACTCCTCATCATGGTTTTGGATTCATTGCAAGGCTCTCACTCTACATTCATGCTTCTTGTTCCTTGGCTTGGGGGTGAGGCTTCTAGAGTTTGATTGGATGCTTCTACTTGGTTGGGTGGTTTCTCCATATAGTGTGTTATCCTTTGTATTTGGGATTTGTAAGCAGGATCTAAGGAGCTTCTCTTATAGGGAGCAACCATGTTTCATCTCGATGGTGCTCCATATGTGCTCTGAGAGGCCAGTGTCACCTCGAAAACATCCAAGGACTCGCTCATAAAGTGTCATCACAACTAGAACTGTGTCAATAGAAAAGCCAAGATCACGTAGTCGCTGGATGAGAAGAAAGCGTGGAACAGAATCAAAGGCTTTCCTGAAGTCAACAAAGCAACAGTAAACCTTCTGTCTCCTATGCCTAGCCTCCTCAATGATAGCTTTGAAGGGTAAAGGCACACACACACACACACACACACACATATATATATATATAGAGAGAGAGAGAGAGAGAAAGCTTTATTAATGTCTTTTCCATGCCAAAGGCACATAAGACTAATGAAGTACATGTCAAGTATGTGGTAACCACGGGAGCCGTATTAAACGTCTCCAAAACTGATAAGGAAAACTTCTAGTACAAACTAAAACTAGAATAGACACGTATGAGAGAGAGTGTGCATAATAATCATCTGTCTATGTCAAGATATCAAGGCTATGATGCTATAATGCTGCTGTTGATGCCGCTATGTTGCTGTTGTAAAAGGATGTAATGCGAGCCGCAGCATGAGGGAGCACTGGTGTATAGTCCCTAAAGGATTGCCCCTAAGATGATAGGAGAACACAATAAGAGAGACTATGGAGCCAAACCGCCCAACCAATCCTGGATCAAACCTGGATCTAGCCCTCAAGCCATGCCATGTGAAGCAAGAGGAAAAGAGAGAAATTGATAACCTAAACCAAATATGTTGACGGGAGAATCCCTACCTCATTATATAGAGAGTAGAGTCCTGTGCATGAAACCATGCAACCCCCATGCAAGTCAACTATAAATAGATCACATCTCTTCATGCAATCCTCTTGCCTATATCCGTCACATAGACAATACTCCATATGTCTCAATTAGAGTCTTTGGGTCCTCTCAAGGTAATTAGTCACAAACATGCCTTGACATGGAATTAAATCACGGCGTGACCAATAATCTCGAACACTGGAGGGCCGGTCTACCATATTAGGGCAATTCCAGGTCCTTAACCGAATATGGCCATAACATTCTTCTCTCCTTAAACTGCTTCTATCCTTAGAAGCTCTTCAAAACGGGAAAGAATTATAGGAACAGTTCCTTTAACTTTCAATATCAACCGAGAAAATCATTATCTTTAGTCTGACTTCATATCAAAGAAGGACTCGGAGATAAATCTATTTCCAATCGTTAATCTCTGTTCTGGAGTACCAACTCTGGTTTGAAAACTACACTAAGAGATATTTTTTCTCAACTGGATTACACTCAACACAAGTTAGTAACATCACCTTCATGTAAAACACTTACATGAATCACTAGATGAAGTATACCTAACTTAGGAGAATAAAGTTAAAGAAAAAATAATATTTACAGTCTGAAATTATCCACAAACTCTGGCAGACAATTCATAAAAAGCCTCGAAGTACAACTATCCTTAGAATCTCATTCTAAGATATGATAATTCATTCAACTAGAATCTCTAGGAGAATCATTAAGATATAAAATGATTAAAACTCAACTCGAAGTATCCTAAATACTCTTTTTGAGTTAAATGCTCTTGTTTCTAGCATCAAATGCAAGAAAATAGCACTCACTCATCTTAATAGATTTATTTGTCTCCTATGATATCTGGAGATCTTAACTCAAACATCTGCAGACCATAACTATAGCAGAATATGATTCACTAAAGTAAGTAAAACTCCACATAAGTAGAAACAATTTACTTAACGAGAAACGTCTGTTAGATCCATAGGACTCAATAAAATATTGGAGTAACGACATTCAAAACATGATTCGAACTGTTACTCAATTAATAGATTAAGAATTAATCATCACACTTAAGAATCATCACAATTCCTTATAATCCTCTAACAATAATTAAGTACCTATTTATGATCCGTCAACCATAAATATTTAGATTCGTATGATTCGTCAATCATAATTTTCTGGAATCCAAAATCATAATCATTTACATGATACTGGAGAATATGTCCAACATAACTCAAGAAAAGTAAGAATCATTCCAAAATCTTTCCAAACAAGAAAAATACTAGATTTAGGAATATTCTTCAAACAGGATTCTTTAACTGAAGTGCAAGATTCAACTTCTATAAACCACTGGTAGTTAAAGACTGAACGCATATCAAAATGACAATCATCTTCAACTACCAAAAACTTTAGATTACAATCTAGAATCAAATCTAGATACCCAAAGTCCTGCTGAATATCAATTTAGATATCATTCTTGGATCCATTATGATTTGTTATCCAATTGAGCACTCTGGAATACAATCACTAATGAGCTGAGTCTATTCCTTAACTAAGGAATACTCTATCTCAAGAATACTGTATATCCAATGCACATAATTTTAACTGATGAACCCAAATGATTCACTAATCATGCCTCTTACAAGCAATATAAATCAAAACCATCAGTTTCTGGTGAATCCACATCACACTGATCGTTTTACCAATTAACTTTCTCCTGGAGTAATCAAGCACTCAAGTTAATTGACAATGATTCAGAAATCTCAAATGTCTAGGTGAAGAATTCAATTATACTAGTATGACACCAGATTTAGATCCTTACCCAAATCATTTATAAGTTAATCCATAAATCTTCTATACAAAGATTTGTTAACTCTGCAAGTATCTGTCAAAACAATACTTGATCATATGTCTATGTTTACCGACTAGGTTAAGTGCACCAAATAACTCTAGTAACCAGGAATACACAGTAGATTCATACAAGATTAATCGTGCACATATGTGAATAATCTCACTATGACCCAATACATAACCACATTTTTATCTGGCATTTTCCTCCAAAACCCACATATGTTACTCACATATCTTACTGAGATCTTGTAACTCAGCTACAAAAGATTTTCTATTTCTCATTAGTAAATTACATATCCCGAAAATCTCTGAGACGAATAAAATTCACTCTCAACAATTTTCCAATCCAATTTCCTCTAATAGCATAATTTCTTCCACTCAATCAACCCTTCTCTGATCCTAGTACTAAAACTAAGATTAGGTTGATTCAATATAGAACTCTCAGACTTATATCCTGATCAAACTTACTTCTATTCCAATCAAAAAACCTTTGACCTTTCATTGTACTACTTATAGATAATGATTCAAATATCAAACCTGTTCTAGTTCCAGATTGTCCACACAATCCCTAGAGAATTTCTCTTATTCGAAAATTTCCAATTAGTATCTTACTCTGAATCTATCTGAAATTACTTTCACACCAAATCTCATTTCTATACCACAGCTGGTTCTCTTCCGAAAACTATGCAACCCACAGATTCCCAAATAGAATTTTATCCCATCACTTCACCCCTCCTTTTAATTTATCAATCTCAATAAAAGATATATGGAAATATCCAAACATATGAAAAAGTCAGTAATAAGTGCATTCCACAAAAGGATTCACTCAATTACAAACAGGACTTTTCCTTCAAATATTTTCAACCCGAGTGACAGAAACTACCATTCTATCGAAATCCATTTATGCAAAAAGAGATATTCTAGGTTTAAGAAATTGAAACACGTTAACCTTAGAATTTATCTGAATTCTAAATCTATTCACACAAGTAATAGTTTATATGACATAACAGTCTTTCAGAAGAATAACTTCATGCTGGAAAGAGTCATATAAACCAGTCTGATGTCCTATATTCGAGAAATTACTAAGAAGTAAAGGATTAATTAAGAAAGCGAGAAATAGATTTGAGGGCCTCTGATTTTGTAAATAATGAGATACCACATTGGGATCTAGATTAAAACTCAAAATTTTCCAAAATACCCCACATTTGATCAAATGGTTATCTTTTTTCCATATCGCGACTAGGTACTAAAATACACCATTGATCGTCAGATTTTTACAGTCCTAGAATTTCCTTTCCAAAATTACTGATGTCCCATACCAGCAGCTTTTCCTTCCAAAAAACCCTTACCGCCTTATCTGATATTCTAGAGATCCACTGATCATCTATAGGATATTATCTCTTGTTCCCAAACACTGGAGAATCCATTTATGATTAGCATGCCTATCAGATGGATACCACAAATCCACATCTGATCGTGTGACTTAAACAGAAGAATTCACATGGTTCCACATTACATTCTGATCCTTCCTGGTTAATGATAAGCTTCAAATCCCCATGGATCCAAGAGCATTAACTCTAGGGACAAGCTTCTATCAAATTAACAATTTCAATGTAATCCATTTATCAGATTCTACTTCTAACATCACAATTGACATTCAAAACTGTGGATAACTCAATGGTTACAAAAATATAAGTTATGAATTCAACTGAATGAATTCTATCCAGAAAATTAATAATCGGTATTAAGCAATTATTTACTGGGATTTACCTAAAACCCTAACAACGAAATATATTTCCCGATCACACTTACTACCTCTGATGTCCACTCTTCTTCCCTCCTTATAATTTTCAGTTCTCTGAAAATCTTTCAGCTAAGGTATGAAGAAGACGTAACGACATTAGTAAATGTTTAAAATTAATAACTATAGGAAAAAGTCTGAAACAGTTACGAATACAGCCACAGCTGATCTAGAGCTAAGCTATGAAAGCATCACATAAGCAAGACTTAACCCTAGAAAGCAGGAAAGAGAGAGATTAAGGAGGCTAAAGAGAGAGATCAATATCATCAGCTGAATGACAAATGACACAGTTTCCCTACTTATAGCCAAGAGGAAGCCCTAAAAGGAAGCTTCCAGTGGCTAGGGCCCAACTGGGAGGGATATTAGTGCGCCCTCCAAGAAGGCCCCCACTCTCCAGTAATATTTCCAAATGGCCTAATAATGAATTATAAGGCCAAAGGCCAACCATATAGTCTGAATGTCACTAATGAATAAAAAAGGGCCCAAGGCCTGCTTATGCATAAAGTAAAGTAACTGTAAATGTAAATGGACGCGGCGAATGTAATGAGCCGAGTCCATAGCTCTCCCTGGCACAAAAGAAAAAGACCCAACTGCCGAAAAGAAACTGGTTCAAGTAGCAGCAGGCCCTGGTGCATCAACAACTAGAACAACATCTGATGTAGAGGAATCAACAAGTGCAGCAAGAGCACGAGCCTGATCCGCAAGTAATGGTGTATGATAAAAGACATCAATAGGCTCCCATGTGGCCTCCTCAAAAGGACGACCATCCCACTGGACCAAAAACTGAATCTGCCGGCGGCGTCGACTATGGTATAGATGGACCTGTAATATAGCAGCAAGTAAAAATGGAAATAACTCTGGAGCAGTAGGACGTCATCCTCAATAGCAGCACGTAATAAACTGACATGGAATACATCACAGGCGCGTGTGGAAGCAGGAAGCTGTAAGCGATATGTAACTGGACTAAGAACCTCCACAATGCGATAAGGCCCATAATAACGTGGTGCAAGCTTCTCAGTAGAAGCATGGCCCTAGACAAAATGATGACGTGCAAACCGTAGGCATAGATAAACCATATCTCCAAGCTGAAACTCAACATGGCGGCGGTGACGATCAACTGAGGTTTGATAACGCTGCTGAACATGCTGTAAATGAGAACTGGCCCGGGTAATAAGCTCTCGAGCACCTGATAGAAAAGATGCAAGTGTAACAGGTGTATCCTCAGGAGGAAGAGGAATGCCAGGTAAAAGAGGTGCATAGCCATGAGATAATAAAAATGGAGAGACACCTGTGTTGGTACTAACAGAGCTATTATAGCTATACTCTGCTAAACATAAATGTTGATCCCAATCCTTCCCTGAGGGAGTAACAAAATGGCGTAAATAATCCTCAAGGATCCTGTTAAGGACCTCAGACTGCCCATCAGAAGTAGAATGATAAGCAAAACCCATAAAAAGCTGAACATCCAAAATACGCATAAGCTCTGTCCAGAATATAGATGTAAACTTACTATCCCGATCAGAAAGGATAGTACGAGGAAATCCATGCAGGCGGAAAATCTCTGATAGGAACAAACGTGCACACTGCTCTGTTGTGATAGTACTGCGAACTGGGATAAAATGTGCATGTTTCGAGAACCTGTCAACTACCACCATACATGAATCGTGACCACGCTGGGTATGGGGAAGGCCAAGGATAAAGTCCATAGATATATCAGTCCACTGGCGATGAGGAATAGGCCAACTCTGGAGCAAACCGGTAGATTTAGCACGGGTGTACTTATTACGAAGACAGAAAGGGCAGGTACGAATAAGTACAACAAGCTCAGATCGAAGAGAGGGCCAATAGAAATGGTCTTTGAGACGAGCATAAGACTTCTGAAAACCAAAGTGACCCCCAACAGGAGAGAAATGAGCATCCGACAACAACTGGGAACGGATACCCAAAGAACTAGGGATACAAAGAGAATCATAATGATAAAGACGATTGTCAATAATGGAGTAAACCTGATGAGGACTGGATGAAACAGGTGGGGCAGAACTATAAACATCAAGAAAATCAGAACAAGTAAGGTATGCTGTAGGTAGGGCATCAAACCATGGAGGAATAGTAGAAACGAGTGTATTTAACAAAGCTGGAAGACGAGATAATGCATCCGCAACAGTGTTAGCACGACCAGGACTATACAATATGGAGAAATTAAAAGACTGTAAAAACTACAACCAACGAAATTGACGATCACTAAGGTCACGTTGAGAAAACAGATAATGTAAAGACTGGTGATCAGTAATAATGTCAAATGGGACTCGATACAGATAATGACGCCACTTCTTAAGAGCATAGATAATAGCAAGAAGTTCTTTCTCATGCACAGAATAACGTTGCTCATAAGAGCGAAGACGACGCGACTCATAAGCAATAATACATTGTGACTGGCGAAGTAAAGCACCCAAACCAACATTACTAGCATCAGTCTCAACAAGAAACTTCTGATCAAACTGTGGTAAACACATAACGGCAGCATCAACAACAGCACGACGAAGAGTATCAAACGCTGTCTGACAATCAGGAGTCCAAAGAAAAGTACTAGACTTCTTCAAAAGTGCATGAAGAGGAGCTGCGCTAGTGGCAAAATGAGAAACTAGACGACGAAGGTGAGTGGCTAACCCAAGAAACATACGAACATGATGAATATCAGTAGGTATAGGCCAATCCTGGATGGCCTGAACCTTATGAGGGTCCAGACGAATGTGACCATTACAAATAAGAAAACCAAGAAACTCGATCTCAGAAACAGCAAAAAAACATTTAGACAACTTAGCAAATAACTGGTGGTGTACAGGTAACTGAAAGACAGAGGAAAGATGGGTAACATCCTCAGCAAGAGACTGACTAAAAATAAGAATATCATCAAAATAAACCAAGACACAATGACCAAGAAGCGGACGCAAGACGTTATTCATCACATTCTGGAACGTAGGAGGGCCATTAGTAACACCAAAAGGAAGCACACGAAATTCATATAAACCAAGATGAGTACGGAAAGCAGTCTTATGTTCGTCAGAAGGGTGCATCCTGATTTGGTAATATCTAGAACGAAGGTCTATCCTGGAAAAGATTTTAGAGGTACCGAGCTGGTCAAAGAGGTCATCCATGTGTGGAATAGGGTACTGATTACGAATAGTCAACTTATTTAATGCACGGTAATCAATACAAAGGCGTTTGGTACCATCTTTCTTATTAATAAGGAGAACAGGAGCACCAAAAGGGCTGTGACTAGGAACAATGAGACCCTGATCTAACAAGGCAGTAATATGGAGCTCAAGCTCATCACGCTCAGATCGAGACATACGATAAGGGGGACGGGAAGGAGGAGCAGAACCAGGATGCAAGTCAATATGATGGTTCACGTCACGTAATGGTGGTAGCGTCGTAGGTTCTGAAAAGACAAAAGCATACTAATGTAATAAGTCAGAAATCACCTGAGGAACAGCTGCTGGTGTAGAAACTGGAGGAACTGGTACTGCCCGCTGAACACATAATAAGGCAGCACAATGAGCCTTCGGCAGGCTGCGAGTAAACTGCTTCCCAGTAATCAACTGGAAGTCTCCCTGAGAATCAATGCCCACAAGTGAGTGTGTAACTGCATCATGTACAAATGTCAATGTCTGCTGTGTCAAGTCCAGTGTAACGGCCCCAAGAGATGCAAACCAATCAGCACCAAGGATAAGATCATAACGCTCCATAGAGATAATGTAAAGATCTGCCTGTCCAAAGAAATCTCCAATGCGGTATGGTAAACGCTGAAACATCTGAGAACTAGGAAAAGAATGAGAACTAGCAATCTCAACTGTGAGAGGCTGGGATGCAGGAACAGGTGAAGCACGGATCCGACTAGTGATATAACTGCTAATAAAAAAATGAGTGCTACCAGTATCAACTAAAGCAATATACTCACGACCTGTAATACGCACACGTAACCGAATGGAGCGAGGACCAGGACGCCCTGTCCAAGTAGCATGGGCAAGCTGAGCATGGCAAGTAGCAGGAAGTAAATCAGGGGAAGGCTCAGAGGATAAGTCAGGCTCATCAGAAATATGAATGTACATATCGGAATCATCTGGAGTAGTGCCCTCATGGCAAAAAACAGCAATAGTAGTAGGGAGAGACTGGCAGCAATCACGGGCAAGATGGTCAGGACTCTTATAACGAAAGCAAAGACGCTTCTGCTGAAGATCAACGAACTCTGCAGACGTGTAACGTCGGACAAAAGCAGGTCGAGGAGTCGGAGGACGAGGAGGCGAAGGGGCAATGGAGAGAGCTGGAACAGAAGGGGCCGGTGTAGGAGTGAACGTAGCGGGAAAAGATGAAGCAGAAGGACGAGGTCGGGAGAAGCGGGAAGGAAGGGTGTCAGAGTACTTATGCTGTAAAGTACTGGCAAGAGACATCGCCTCAACAAGTGTGGTAGGACGGAAGGAAGAAACATCATAACGTAAAGCACCACGAAGCCCAGCAATGTAGCGAGAAATAAGCTCAATGGGCTGTAGATCTGTGAAAAGATAAGAAAGCTCCATAAACTGATCTGTATAAGAAGCAAGATCACTGGTCTGAGTGAGACTACGGAATGTATCACGTTGGCGGTCAAGCCACTGAGGATCAATCATAGCATGGCGGAGGTCACGGCGAAAAGTATGCCATACATGGAGCCCTTCCCGATCAGGATCAAATCTATAAACTCGCCACCACGCGTCCATCTAAATGTAAAGCAGCCAACTGGATCTTCTGAGGATCAGTCTTAGGGTAAATCTAAAAATATGTGTTAAAGCTTAGCAAACCAATTCTCTAATAAGTTCCCGTCGGAGGAACCGGAATAGGTAGCAAGCTGTACCCTATCACGAAAGTCTCGAGCAAAGTGTGGCTCAGGAAGGGGGGGACGAGGAAAGAAACCAGGAGGTGGGTTAGATGGAATGAACGGTCCACCACCAGGCTGACTAGCAGAAGAAGATGGAAATCCAAATGGAGGGGGAGTTCCAAATGTAGGAAAAACAGGAGCTTTACCAGGACCATGAGGCTGTAAAGAATCAATCTGTGACTGCATAGTAGCAAAGTCGGTCATAACTGAATCGAAGCGAAGAACGAGGCCAGAAAGGGTCTCATCCATGCGACGAAACTGATCGGAAAAAATTTCCTGAGTAGTCTCACTCAGGATAGGTGAATGTGCCATAATGATAGTGGAAGGAATAGACGAAAACTTGAGGGAGCAGACTCTTGTCGTCACCCCAAATTAGCCTATTACAACCAATATTATCACAATTGAAAAAAAACAAACAGCAATGAACAATGGAGAAGCTGTAAAAATGCGCTGGACAGCCAGGGATACAATGTGAATTTGAAAGATTAAATGGAGTCAGAATTCCTGAAAATGTGGTGGAAAATCAGCGCACGACAGCCTTTTGATAAGCTGTAAAAGATGGCTGGAATTGGAGAAAAAAATAGGCAAAAGTGACAAGTTGGGAGTGCTGAGGCAGCGATTTACAGGTTGAAGAATTTTAGTTGTTTGGAATAGCAAATGATGTCGGAATTGGGTAGTTTTTGGATGAGGATGGGCGCTAGACTGTCAGGGAACTAACTGTGGAAGATGGCTGCAAACTGGAAAAATATCAGACGAAAGTGACAGGTCGGAAGGCAGGGACAGCGATGGAAAGGAAGAGGAGGAGCGTTGGGCAGCAAAGAAAAGAGGGGACAAAACAGGGGGAACGCTGGGCAGGAAGGAGTGGAAGGAGCAGCGATGGAACAGGGCTGTCAAAACGGCAATGGAGCTGTAGGAACAGCGATGGAGGAGCAAGGCAAGGCAGCAAAGAAAAAATTCCAGATTGTGCTCAGAAAAGTGCTCTGATACCAAGTTACGAATAGAGCCATAGCTGATCTAGAGCTAAGCTATCAAAGCATCACATAAGCAAGACTTAACCCTAGAAAGCAGGAAAGAGAGAGATTAAGGAGGCTAAAGAGAGAGATCAATATCATCAGCTGAATGACAAATGACACAGTTTCCCTACTTATAGCCAAGAGGAAGCCCTAAAAGGAAGCTTCCAGTGGCTAGGGCCCAACTGGGAGGGATAATAGTGCGCCCTCCAAGAAGGCCCCCACTCTCCAGTAATATGTCCAAATGGCCTAATAATGAATAATAAGGCCAAAGGCCAACCATATAGTCTGAATGTCACTAATGAATAAAAAAGGGCCCAAGGCCTGCTTATGCATAAAGTAAAGTAACTGTAAATGTAAATGGATGCGGCGAATGTAATGAGCCGAGTCCATAACTGAAACAACTACATTTCTATCCTATACCTGGGCTGAATAACTGATATATCCAAAAAATCATCTACTAGTATGAAAACACTACTAGTATGATCTTTGAATATAATTCACCATAGGATTTAACTGTGTAAAGTCCCTATTATTACAATTTTTCCAATAAAATTGGATTGTTCGCCCTTTTCACTTACTGGCTTAAGAATTACTTCGTTAAAACTATCTGTGATTAATGGGAAATAAGATTTGGATTCGGGTACTTTCTACACTATATTCACTCCAAATATATTGTTGAATAAAGAACTACCTCCAAATACTATGAATTTTCCACCATTAATTATTTAACAAGTATCCCAAAAGCTTTGGTTTGTTCAATTTTAATGACCTAAATCATCAAAACCACAATAACCAACTGATCGGTGTTCCACCGATTTGAAAAGGAGAAAATCGAAAAAAAACACAAATTAACTCCATTTACTGGGAGTACCAATACTCCAGAGTTAAATGGTTTAAATAGCATCGTACCAAGGAATCGGATTCCTAAACTGGGTATATGCCTGAAAACTGTACCACTCCCTTCGTTCCGTCAAGATCAGCTTCGAAAAAATTCCCACCAGAAACTGATTAATACTGCTTGACCACGAATAATGGTACTCAAGTTCCACAAAATCTGGGCTTACATTGCTGAAAGCCGAATGCCAAGTTGATAAGAGCGAATGACATGCAAATTGTCCATGGAGAAAGAAAATCCAATTTTCTTCTAACCATAACCGGAAAACAATATACAAAGATCAAGGTTACACATTGATAACCGAGCACTAAGAAACACAAGCTTCTTTAATAGGGTACTAGTAACTTAAAATTTCTGAGTTAATTTGAAGAATCAACTTTTTTAAGTTCCCACCGTCAAACCACAATTGATCCTTGGATAATTGTCATGCAACAAGCCATGCAATTACCGAATTGCGGATTGTCATCCGGCTCAAATTCAACTTTACAATCCAAAAAACCATACTACTCCCCAAGGGCCCCTCATGACCTATTTCAAAACCTAATAGTGTTTTTTTTTAACAAGGATTACAAAGGGGATTGCAGGTTTCTACAGCCGCCACCCTTGGGATAGAGGAAATGGCTTCTTCATCGAGCCAGGGAGGATCGCTTCTGAAATAAATGTAATAAGCTGAGACAGGGTTGGATCGCACTCTCCATTTACTCATCTGCAGCTCGAACCACTCAGAATCCATGCATGCTGCCTTGCTACGCAATTGACTGGCAGAATCAATTTGCAGCCATCGCTGATAGCTCACTTATTTCTGCTGTAGCATCCTCTGGATTCAGTGGTTTACATTAGTTCAATAACCAAAGTTTCAGCTCACAGAGAGGAACAAACGTTAGAGTGTTGATCATCAGCGAGCAATAGGAAGTGCAATATTTTTGTACAAGGCAGCGGCACTCCAGTTGCTTCAACCTCCAACGTTCTACTGTTCCACCTTCGGCCCTACTCGGATCTAAACAGCTGATCTTCAACCGCTTCCAAACAACTCCCCACTTGAAGAATCGTTTACAGGACTGGAACCAGAAGTCTGACACCTTTGCATCGCTCCTGAGGTTCTAACAGTTTCTAAATAAACTGCTTTCCACCTGGTTAAACTTCTGTGATCAGAGAAATGAGTAGGAAAAGATGAAACAGCATCTCACAGCTAAAACGAACTCTCAACTCCACTGTTGTAACAACCAACAGGAATCCAACAGCTAATCCATGCTGTATACAATCTGGGATTCCTCAATTCTTGATTCCAAAAATTGATCAAAGGTTTGCTCAGCAAGCTTGATTCAAGTCAGGGCTACATCCTCAATCATTCACAGACAGGCAGATTATGGACTACCAAATCCAAGAAGATTATTCCATCAATTACCGACCTGCTTACTTCATAGCATGCAGGTTGTACCGATGCAAGCAGAAGGTCTTTTAATTTTTTCCAGGGAATAAAAATCTAGATCTGAGGTTGTAAGATTGCTTCATACAGAGAATTGACAACTTTGCAATTTCATTCTATGTCTTTGGTTAGCATGCTTCACATGAGGATCAAATTTAGAGAAACTTCAATCCCTTACATGCAATGATTTGCTTCAGGAAACAGCATCTCTAATTGCTTATACATCCGAATAAATGGCCCTTTAACAATCTATCAATAAACAGATTTTAGTTATGCATGAATCAAATCCCCCAAAGCATTATGAATCTTTGCAACTATCAAAACTCTCTATGTTATGCAAATCCATACAGATGGTGATTCACACTTGCAAATCAATCTACATGAACTGAAAAGCTCCTCAAGAAAACAGAAAATTGAAAATGAATCTCAAGACTAATTTTTAGTATTTTCGTCAAAATTGAATGTGTAGAAGGGCACTCTACCACCAACTTTGAAAAATCACCAAAAAGTTGAAAATTCCATTCCAACTTTCCTTGAGAAATTTGTACTCCAATCCAATGTAGAGCTTGCTTCCATCCCATCCCAAAACCGCATCTTAGCCGGGCTCTAATATCAATGTAAAGTCCCTAAAGGATTGCCCCTAAGATGAGGATAGAAGAACACAATAAGAAAGACTATGGAGCCAAACCGCCTAACCAATCCTAGATCAAACCTGGATCTAGCCCCCGAGCCATGCCATGTGAAGCAAGAGGAGAAGAGAGAAACTGGTAACCTAAACCCAATATGTCGATGGGAGAATCCCTACCTCATTATATAGAGAGTAGAGTCCTGTGCATGAAACCATGCAACCCCCATGCAGGTCAACTATAAATAGATCACATCTCTTCATGCAGTCCTCTTGCCTATATCCGTCACACAGACATGCAATACTCCATATGTCTCAATTAGAGTGTCTGGGTCCTCTCAAGGTAATTAGTCACAAACAGGCCTTGACATGGAATTAAATCACGGCATGACCAATAATCTCGAACACTGGAGGGCCGGTCTACCATATTAGGACAATTCCAGGTCCTTAACCGAATATGGCCTTAACAATTGGAGCCTATCGGCGGCGTCTGTGAGCATGAGCATGTGTGATAGTACGTCTCGGTGTAGGATGCGTAGTGATCCTGGTAGTAGCGTGATGGTGGGGGGAACACTGTCTCTGATCTCTATGAGCATGTGAGTCGTCGTCGTCAGAAT
Organism: Diphasiastrum complanatum; assembly: GCA_029204225.1. Classification (NCBI taxonomy): domain Eukaryota; kingdom Viridiplantae; phylum Streptophyta; class Lycopodiopsida; order Lycopodiales; family Lycopodiaceae; genus Diphasiastrum; species Diphasiastrum complanatum. The sequence goes on along the minus strand of CM055109.1, from coordinate 33,282,425 downwards.
CATCATCCTTGGGCAATAAATCACGTGATCTCCACCTAGTGAAGAATGAAATGATCAGTGGCTGTGACTGAAAATGTTGGGGTGTCCCGTATAAATCTCTCCCTAGTATGGCCACCTCGCGTACCAACAGCGACACATCGTGGGTCCTCATAGGCTGTGAGGGAGCGTAGGGTGGTAGGCATGTCTCAAAACAGGCAGCGATGTCGCCCTCTGATCTCATAGTATACTGGGCATCTAAAGATAAAGTGCACCTCAGACTCCACCTCACCTAGAGAACATAACTGGCAAATCCGCTCCTCTCTGGGAATACCATGGAACCTCCCCGTCTCAATAGCTAGCTGATGAGAAGACACCCTGAGCTGTCCCAGTGTGAATCTGACCGGGGTCCCACATGCATCCAGCTCCAAGAAATGTGTCCGGTAAAAAGCTGGTTTAACCCCTAGCTGATTATGCCAAGTCCGCTCTAGATATGCGCGATAGAGGAATCGTTTGATATACTGATGGGTGCTTGAGGGAAGCTTCGTGATATTCTTAAGTTCAATCCAACAAACACCTCAACAACATTACACTAGGGAGAAAGTTCTTACTAAGAAAAAGCTAATGGAAATATAACAAGGGCCTTTCATTGATATTTTATTGTTCAAGAAGCATGATCGATTCATTTCATAGATGCACCGCGATTCTGAATTGCGATTCAGAATTGCGATTCAGAAACGCGTTTCAGGATTTTCCCAGAATCGCGCAGAATCGTTTTTTTTTTTTTTTTCTTGAAATTTTTTTAGGAAATATGGGTATCAGATGGAGAGCATTATGACTGTGTAGTTTGTCGACTGTTTCGGGTGCGAAACACCAAAAAGTGTGTTTTCACTTACGGAGTTGGAAGGCCAAATCATGAAGAGGCCTTACCGTTGCCCCCCAAACCCCCCACCGGGGGGCGGTAGCCCCCCGGACCCCCTGTTTCTCCCTGTTTTCCGGGGGGCTACCAGATAGCTACTGAAAATAAGATCTGTTTGTGTCTCATCTACTGCACTTTTGAGAGGCAAAATGCATTGATCCCCTAAAAAAATTTCAGCCATAAGCTATTTTTCCAAACAAAAAAAAAAGTTTTTGCGATTCTGGGTTCAGAATCGCGATTCGCGAATCGTGGCCCCTGGATATCTTTTGCATGGATTATCTATGCGATTTTTTTTTTTTGTTTTGCTTGTTGATAATGAAATGAATCGCGATTCTGTGCATCTATGATTCATTTAGACCTTCCAAAAGTAATAATTGATTACATTTAGCCAAGTTTACTTCATTCAATCGATACAAAGCTATCTGGGGAGGATCCAACATGTCTACAATGCCCTAGCCTTTTGGTATTGCACATGTAGGGAAACATTCCCTTGCCCTAACCTTAAGTAGACTCCAAATAATCAAAATAGACTCATCCTCCTCACATTTGGTAGCTTATTGTCTAAAGGCTTCTTCATAGGACAATCTAAAGGCTGCAGCATTCCTTTGGAAGACTTGCTATTCAATATATTGTTGATTTTTTTGAGATCTTAGTAGGAAATCAATCTTAATAAAAATAAAACCACAAAGTTAGTGCAAATGCTGCATTTCTTAGATAAAGAACAAGACAACAAGCTCCTCTTGCAATTTCCATAAATGAAAAAATCTCGCTCAATCCCTCAACTAGCCAGACGTTCAAAATATCAATGAGAATTTTGTCAACATCTTTCGGTTGGGTATGCAAAATAAACTTTTCTATAGATATGTCAAAGATGCTTACTTGTCCAGGAAAAGGAGCAACTAACAATCATACGGTCAATTCTCACAAAGGGAGGAATCCTTCTTTGAAGATGCTTCATGACACCAGCCATAACCTACATGTGGCAACAAAATCAAATATGAAAATTATGGTATGCTACATGAAAGTGTACTAGCAGTTTGCTACATGTATGAAATCATCTCAAACATAGATATTCCACATTCCACATACTTTACTTATTACTCAAATGTATGAAAACCAGGAAGATTTTTAGGTATTGATAGTGAGTTGCTAGATAAACTAGCCTTATCATTCTCATAAAGTCAATAAAGTAAACCGGTACTGGTTTAACAAAA